>JANJXV010001330.1:27500-50000 GCA_024803745.1 Megascapheus bottae
CCTAAACCTTACCCTTACCCTAACCCTAACCCTAAATCTAACCCTAACCCTAACCCTAACCCTTACCCTTATGCTGACCATACGCCTAACCCTAACCTTTACACTACCCCTAACCCTAACACTAACCCTTACCCTAACCCTAAACTTAATGCTAACCCTAACCGTAAACCTAACCATTACCCTAAACCTAACCCTAACCCTAATCCTTACCCTAACCCTAACCCTAACCCTTACCCTTTCCCTAACCCTAAACCTAACCCTAACCCTAACTCTAAACCTTACCCTTACCCTAAATCTAAACCTAACCCAAAATCTAAACCTAACCCTAACCATTACCTTAACCCTAAACCTAACCTTAACCATAATACTAACCCCTAACCCTAAGCCTAACCCTAAACCTTACCCTTACCCTAACCCTAACCCTAACCCTAAAGCCTAACCCTAACCCTAAACCAAACCCTAACCCTTACCCTAACCCTAACCCTAACCCTAATCTGTACCCTAACCCTAACCCTAACCCTATCCCTTACCCTTACCCTAACGTAACCCTAAACTTAACTCTAACTCTAACCCCAAGCCTTACCCTTACCCTAACTCTAACCATAACCCTAATCCTAACGCTTACCCTTACCCTATCCCTAACCCTAACACTAATCCGAACCCTTACCCTAATCCTAACACTAACCCTAACCCTAACACTAAAACTTATCCTTACCCTAACCCTAACCCTAACCCTAACACTGACCCTAACCCTATCCCTAACCCTAACCCCTAACCTTAACCCTAACCCTAACCCTAACTGTAACCCTTCCCCTTAATCTAAACCTAACCCTAACCCTAACCCTTAGCCTAACCCGAACCCTAACCCTTACCGTAACCCTAACCACGTAACCATAACCCTAACCCTAACGCTCACCCTAATCCTAACCCTAGCCATAACCGTTACCCTAACCCTAACCTTAACCTTAACCCCTAACCCTAACCCTAACCCTAACCCTAAGCCTACCTCTAACCCTTACACTTACCCTAACCCTAACGCTAAACCTTACCCTAACCCTAACCCTGAACATTACCCTAACCCTAACCCTAACCCTAACCCCTAACCCTAAGCCTTACCCTAACCCTAACCCTAACCCTAACCCTAAACCTAAACCCGAACACTAACCCTAACCCTAAATCTAACATAACCCTTACCCTTACCCTAACGCTAACCCTAACCCTATTCCTTAACATAACCCTAACCCTAACCCTGACCCTAAATCTAAACCTAACCGAAACTTAACCCCAACCTAAACCTAAACCTAACACTTACCCTTACCCTTACCCTAACCCTAAACCAAAACCTAAACTTAAACCGAACCCTAACCCTAACCCTTACCCTAACCCTAACCCTTACCCTAACCCCAACCCTAACCCTAACCCTAACCCTAACCTTAACCCTAAACCTTAACCTTACCCTAAGCCTAACCCTAAACCTAACCCTAACCCTTACCCTTATCCTAACCCTAACCCCAAACCTAACCCTAACCCAAACCCTAACCCTCACGTTAACACTTACCCTTACCCTAAACCTAACCCTAACCCTTAGCCTAAGCGTAACCCTAACCCTAACACTTACCCTAACCCTAACCTTAACCCTAACCCTAACCCTAACCCCTAACCCTAACCCTAAATGTAACCCTAATCCCTAACCCTAAACCTAAACGTAACCCTAACCCTTACCCTTACCATAACCAAAACCCTAACCCTAACCCTAACCTTACCCTTATACTAACCCTAACCCTAACCCTAACCCTAACCCTAAACCTAACCCCAACCCTAAACCTCACCCTAACCCTAACCCTAACCCTAACCCTAACCCATAACCTAACCCTAACCCTAACCCTAATCCTAAGCCTTAACCTAACACTAAGCCTAACGCTAACCATTGCTCTTACCCTATCCCTAACCCTAAACCTAACCCTAACCCTTACCCTAACCCTTACCCTTACTCTAACCCTAACCCTAACCCTAAACCTTACCCTTACCTTTACCCTAAACCTAACCCTAACCCTAACCCTAACCATTACCTTAACCCTGACCCTAACCCTAACCCTAACCCCTAACCCAAACCCTATCCCGAACCCTAACCCTTACCCTAACCCTAATGCTTACCCTAACCCTAAACCTAACCTTAACCCTTACCCTAACCCTTACACTTTCCCTAACACTAATCCTAACCCTAACCCTAACCAAACCCTAACCCCTAACCCTAACCTTTACCCTTACACTAAACCTACACCTAACCCTAACCCTAACACTTACCCTAACCCTAAACCTAACCCTGACCCTAAACTTATCCCTAAACCTTAACCCTTACCCTTACCATAACCCTAACCCTAACTCTAACCCTAACGCTAACCCTAACCCTTACCCTAACTCTAACCCTAATACTAATCCTTACCCTAACCCTTACCCTAACCCTAACACTAACTCTTACCCTAACCCTGACCCTTACCCTAACCCTAACCCTAAACCTAACCCTAACCATTATCCTTACCTTACCCTAACCCTAAACCTAACCCTAAACCTAACCCTTACCCTTATCCTAATCCTAACCCTAACACTTACCCTAACACTAACAGTTACCCTTACCCAAAACATAAACCTAAGCCTTACCCTTACCCTAAACCTAATCCTAAACCTAACCCTTACCCTAAACATATCCCTAACCCTAACCCCTAACCCTAAGTCTAACCCTAACCCTAACCGTTACCATTATCCTACCCATAATCCTAACCTTAACTCTAACACTTACCCTTACCGTAAACCTAAACCTAACGCTAATCCGAAGCCTAAACCTAACCCTAACCCTAAACCTAACCCTAACCCTTTCCCTTACCATAACCCTAAAACTAACACTTATCCTTACCCTAACCCTAACCCTAACCCTAACCCTGACCCTAACCCTATCCCTAACCCTAACCCCTAACCTTAACCCTAACCCTAACCCTAACTCTAACCCTTACCCTTAATGTAAACCTAACCCTAACCCTAACCCTTAGCCTATACCGAACCCTAACTCTTACCTTAACCCTAAACCTTAACCATAACCCTAAACCTAACGCTCACCCTAATCCTAACCCTAGCCGTAACCCTTACCCTAACCCTAAGCTTATCTTTAACCCCTAACCCTAACACTAACCGTAACCCTAAGCCTACCTCAAACCCTTACACTTACCCTAACCCTAACCCTAACGCTAAACCTTACCCTAACCCTAACCCTAAACATTACCCTAACCCTAACCCTAACCCTAACCCCTAACCCTAACCCTTACCCTAACCCTAACCCTAAACCTAAACCCTAACACTAACCCTAACCCTAAATCTAACATAACCCTTATCCTTACCCTAACGCTAACCCTAACCCTATTCCTTACCATAACCCTAACCCTAAACCTAACCCTTACCCTTATCCTAACCCGAACCCCAAACCTAACCCTAACCCAAAACCTAACACTAACCTTAACACTTACCCTTACCCTAAACCTAACCCTAACCCTTAGCCTAATCGTAACCCTAACCCTAACCCTTACCCTAACCCTAACCTTAACCCTAACCCTAACCCTAACCCTAACCCCTAACCCTAACCCTAAACGTAACCCTAATCCCTAACCCTAAACCTAAACATAACCCTAACCCTTACCCTTACCGTAACCAAAACCCTAACCCTAACCCTAACCTTACCCTTATCCTAACCTAACCCTAACCCTAAACCTAACCATAACACTTACCGTTACACTACACCTAACCCTAATCCTAACCCTAACCCTAACCCTAACCCTAAACCTCACCCTAACCCTAACCCTAACCCTAACCCATACCCTAACCCTAACCCTAAACCTAACCCTAATCCTAAGCCTTAACCTAACCCTAAGCCTAACGCTAACCATTGCTCTTACCCTATCCCTAACCCTAAACCTAACCCTGACCCTTACCATAACCCTTATGCTTACTCTAACCCTAACCCTAACCCTAAACCTTACACTTACCTTTACCCTAAACCTAACCCTAACCCTAAACCTAACCCTAACCCTTACCCTAACCCTTACCCTTATTCTAACCCTAACCCTAACCCTAAACCTTACAGTTACCTTTACCCTAAACCTAACCCTAACCCTAACCCTAACCATTACCTTAACCCTGACCCTAACCCTAACCCTAAACCCTAACCCTAACCCTATCCCGAACCCTAACCCTTACCCTAACCCTAATCCTTACTCTAACCCTAAACCTAACCCTAACACTTACCCTAACCATTACCCTTTCCCTAACACTAATCCTAACCCTAAACCTAACCAAACCCAAACCCCTAACCATAACCTTTACCCTTACACTAACCCTACACCTAACCCTAACCCTAACACTTACCCTAACCCTAACCCTAACACTGACCCTAAACTTAACCCTAAACCTTAACCCTTACCCTTACCCTAACCCTAACCCTAACTCTAACCCTAACGCTAACCCTAACCCTTACCCTAACCCTAACACTAACACTTACCCTAACCCTTACCCTTACTCTAACCCTAACCCTAACCCTAAACCTAACCATTACCCTTACCTTAACCCTAACCCTAAACCTAACCCTAAACCTAACCCTTACCCTTATCCTAATCCTAACCCTAACGCTAACCCTAACCCTAACCCTAAACCTTACGCTTACCCTAACGCTATCCCTACCACTTAAACTAACACTAACCCTAACCTAAACACTAACCCTAACTCTTACCCTAACCCTAACCCTAACCCTAACCCTTACCCTTACCCTAACCCTAAACCTAACCCTAACTCTACTCTAGCCCTAACCCTTACCCTAACCCTAACCCTAACACTTAGCCTTACCCTAACCCTAACCCTAACCTTAATGCTAACCCTAACCCTAACCCTAATCCTAACCCTTGCCCTTTCCCTAACCCTAACCCTAACCCTAACTTTAACCCCAACTCTAATCCTAACCGTAATCCCAGCACTTACCCTTACCCTAATCCTAACCCTAAACCTAACCATAACCCTAACCCAAACCCTAACCTTAAACCTAACACTAACCCTAACCCTAACCATAACCATAACCCTAACACTAACCCTAACCCTAATCCAAACCCTCAACTTTACCCTTACGCTTAACCTAACCCTAACCCTAAACCTATCCCTAACCATTACCCTAACCCTAACCCCTAACCCTAATCTAACCCTAACCCTTACCCTTACCCTAAGCCTAACCCTAACTCTAAGCCTGACCCTAACACTTAACCTTACCCTAACCCTAACCCTAACCCTTAACCTAACCCTAACCCAAACCCTAACCCTCACCTTAACATTTGCCCTTACCCTAAACCTAACCCTTACCCTTAGTCTAACCTTAACCGTAACCCTAACCCTAACCCTTACCCTTACCCTAACCTTATCCCTAACCCTAACCCTAACACTAACACTTACCCTTACCCTAACCCTAAACCTGACCCTAACCCTAACCTTACCCTAACCCTATCCCTAACCCAAACCCAAACCCCTAACCCTAACCCTAATCCTAGCCCGTACCCTTACACTAAACCTAACCCTAAACCTAACCCTTACCTTAACCCTAACCCTAACCCTAACCCCTAACCCTAATCCTAACCCTAAATCTAAACCTTTCCCTAACCCTTACCCTTACCCTAAGACTAACCCTAAACCTAAATCTAACCCTAACCCTAAGCCTAACCCTTACCCTTACCCTAACCCTAAACCTAACCGTAAACCTTACCCTTACCCTAACCCTAACCCTAACCCTCACCCTTAACCTTACCCTAACCCGAACACTAACCCTAACGCTTACCCTTACCCTAACTCTTACCGTAACCCTAAACCTTACCCTAACCCCAACCCTAACCATAACCATAACTCTAACCTTAACCCTAACCCTTAACCTTACCCCAACCCTCACCCCAAACCTACCCCTAACCCAAACCCTAACCCTAACCTTAATACTTACCCTTACCCTAAACCTAAGCCTAACCCTTAGTCTAACCGTAACCGTAAACCTAACCCTAACCCTTACCCTTACCCTAACCTTAACCCTAACCCTAACCCTAACACTAACATTTACCCTTACCCTAACCCTAACCCTGACCCTAACCTTACCCTAACCCTATCCCTAACCCTAACCCTAACCCCTAACTCTAACCCTAAACATAACCCTAACCCTTACCCTTACCATAAAAATAACCCTAACCCCTAACCCTAACCCTAACCCTAACCCTAAACCTAACCTTAACCTTATCCTAACCCTAACCCTAACCCTAAACCCAACCCTAACATTTACCCTTACCCTAACCCTAACCCTAACCCTAACCCTTACCCTAACCCTAACCCTAACCCTAATCCTAAGCCTTACCCTAACCCTAAGCCTAACGCTAATCCTTTCTCTTACACTAACCCTAACCCAAAACCTAACCCTAACCCTAACCCTAACCCTAACACTTACCCTTACCCTAACCCTAACACTAACCCTAAACATAAACCTTACCCTTACCTTTATCCTAAACCTAATCCTAACTGTAACCCTTACCCTTACCCTAACCCTAACCCTAACCTTACACCTAACCCTAACACTAACCCTAACCCTAACCCTTACCCTTACCCTAACCGTACCCCTAACCCTCACCCTAACCCTAACCTTACCCTTACCCTAACAATAACCCTAACCCTAACCCTAACCCTAACCCTAACGCTAACCCTAACCGTTACCCTTACCCTAACTGAAACCCTAAACCTAATTCTAACCCTTACACTTACCCTAACACTAACCCTAACCCTAAACCCTAAAATTAAACCCAACCTTAACCCGAACCCTAACCCTAACCCTTACCCTTACCCTAACCCTAACCATAAACCTAACCCTAACCCTAACCCTAACCCTTACCCTAACCGTAACCCTAAACCTAACCCTAACCCTAACTCCTAACCCTAACCCTAATCCTAACCCTTACCCTTATCCTAACCCTAACCCTAACCCTAACACTTACCCTTACCCTAACCCTAACCCTAACCCTAACACTTACCCTTACCCTAACACTAGCCCTAACCCTAAACCTAACCCTAACCCTAACCCTCACCCTAACCCTAAACCTTACCCTTACCGTAACCCTAACCCTAACCCTAACCCTAAACCAAACCCTAACACTAACCCTAACACTTACCCTTACCCTAACCCTAACCCTAACCCTAATGCTTGCCCTACCCTAAGCCTAATCCTTACCATTACCCGTACCCTAACCCAAAACCTAAACCTCACTCTAACACTATCCCTAACCCTAACCATTACCCTAAAATTAACCCTAACCCTAACTCTAACCCTAACAATAACCCTAACCCTAACCCTCACTCTATCCCTAACCCTAACCCTAAACATTACCCGAACACTAAACCTAACCCTAACACTAACCCTCACTCTATCCCTAAACCTACCCTAAACATTACCCTAACACTAACCCTAACCCTAACGCTAACACTTACCCTGTCCCTAAACCCAACCCTAACCCTTACCCTAACCCTTACCCTTTCGCTAACCCTAAAACTAACCCTGACCCTAACCCAAATCCAAACCCCTAACCCAAACCCTAATCCTAGCCCTTACCCTTACACTAACCCTAACCCTAACCCTAACCCTAACCCTTACCTTAACCCTAACCCTAACCCTAACCCCTAACCCTAATCCTAACCCTAAATCTAAACCTTACCCTAACACTTACCCTTACCCTAACCCTAACCCTAAACCTAAATCTAAACCTAAGTCTAACTCTAACCCTAACCCTAACCCTTACCCTTACCCTAACCCTATCCCTAAACATAACCCTAACCCTTACCCTAACCCTAACACTAACCCTAACCCTAACCCTAACCAAATCCTAATCGTAATCCTAACCCTAACCCTAACCCTTACCCTAAACCCAACCCGAACCCTAACCCTTACCCTTTACCTTACCCTCACCCTAACCCTATCCCTAACACTACCCCTTAACGCTATCCTAACCCTAACCCTAACCCTAACCCTAAACCTAACCCTTACCCTTAACCGAAACCTACCCCTAACCCTAACCGTAACCCTAACCCTAACCCAACCCTTACCCTTACCCTAAACCTAACCCTGAACCTAACCCTAACCCTAACTCTAAACCTAACCCTAACACTAACCGTAACTCTAACCCTTACCATTACCCTAACCTTAACTCTAACATTAACACTAACCCTTATCATTGCCCTTATCCTAACCTAACGCTAACTCTAATCCTAACCCTTACCTTTACCCTAACCCTAACCCTAAACCTAACACTAACCCTAACCCTAAACCTTACCCTTTCCTAACCCTAATCCTAACCCTTACCCTAACCCTAACCTTCACCGTTACACTTACCCTAACACTAACCCTAAACCTAAACCTAACCCTATCCCAAACCCTAACCCTAACCCTAAATCTAACACTAATCCCTCCGCTTACACAAACCCTAACCCTAAACCTAACCCTAACACTTACCCTAACCCTAACCCTAACCCTAAACCTAACACTAACCCTAACCTTAACCCTAACCCTTACCCTAACCCTAACCCTAACCCTAACCCTAAATCTTACCCTTACCCTAAACCTAACCCTAACCCTTACCCTAACCCTAACCCAGAGCCTTTCCCTTACCTTAACTCTAACCCTAACACTAATCCTAACCCCTAACCCTAATCCTAACCCTAAATCTAAACGTTACACTAACCCTTACCCTTACCCTAACCCTAACCCTAAACCTAACTCTAACCCTAACCCTAAGCCTAACCCTTACCCTTACCCTAACCCTAAACCTAACCCTAAAACTTACCCTTACCCTAAATCTAACATTAAGCCTAATCTTTACCCTTACATTTACCCTTACCTTAACCCTAACCCTAACCCTTACCCTTACCCTAAACCTAAACCTAACCCTAAACCTTACCCTTACCCTAACCCTAACCCTAACCCTTACCCTTACCCTAAACCTAACCCTAACCCTAACCCTTACCCTTACCCTAAACCTAACCCTAATCCTAAGCCTTACCCTAACACTAAACCTAACCCTAACCTAACCCTAACCCTAACCCTAACCGTAACACTTACCCTTACCCTAACCCTATGCCTAAACCTTACCCTTACCTTTATCCTAAACCTAACCCTAACCCTAACACTAACCATTACCTTAACCCTGACCCTAACCCTAACCCTAAGCCCTAACCCTAACCCTAAACCTTATCCTTACCCTAACCCTAACCCTAACCCTTACCCCTAATCCTAATCCTAACCCTAACCCTTACCCTTACCCTAACCTTAACCCTAACCTTAACCCTAACCCTAACACTAACCCTAAACCTAACCCTTACCCTTACCCTAACCGTAACCTTAACCTAACTCTAACCCTAACCCTAACCCTTACCCTTATCCTAACAATAGCCCTAATCCTAACCCTAACCCTAACCCTAAACGTTACCCTTACCCTAACCATAACCCTAAACCTAATCCTAACCCTTACACTTACCCTAACCCTAACCCTAACCCTAAACCAAACCCTAACCCTCACCCTAACCATTACCATTACTCTAACCCAAAACCTAAACCTCACTCTAACCCTAACCCTAATCCTAACCATTACCCTAACATTAACCCTAACCCTAACCCCTAACACTAACCCTAACCCTAACCCTCACTCTATTCCTAACCCTAACCCTAAACATTACCCTTACACTAAACCTAACCCTAACCCTAACCCTCACTCTTTCCCTAACCTAACCCTAAACATTACCCTAACACTAACCCTAACCCTAAACCTTACCCTGACCCTAACCCTAACCCTAACCTTAACCTAACCCTTACCCTTTCACTAACCCTAAAACTAACCCTGACCCTAACCCAAACCCAAACCCCTAACCCTAACCCTAATCCTAGCCCTTACCCTTACACTAACCATAACCATAACCCTAACCCTAACCCTTACCTTAACCCTAACCCTAACCCTAACCCTAACCCCTAACCCTAATCCTAACCCTAAATCTAAACCTTACCCTAACCCTTACCCTTACCCTAACACTAACCCTAAACCTAAATCTAACCCTAACCCTAAGCCTAACCCTTACCCTTACCCTAACCCTAAATCTAACCCTAAACCTTACCCTTACCCTAACCCTAACCCTAAACCTAACCCTTAACCTTACCCTAACCCGAACACTAACCCTAACGCTTACCCTTACCCTAACTCTTACCGTAACCCTAAACCTTACCCTAACCCCAACCCTAACCCTAACCCTAACTCTAACCTTAACCCTAACCCTTAACCTTACCCTAACCCTAACCCCAAACCTACCCCTAACCCAAACCCTAACCCTAACCTTAACACTTACCCTTACCCTAAACCTAACCCTAACCCTTAGTCTAACCGTAACCGTAACCGTAACCCTAACCCTTACCCTTACCCTAAACTTAACCCTAACCCTAACACTAACACTAACACTTACCCTTACCCTAACCCAAACCCTAACCCTAAACCTCACCCTTACCCTTACCCTAACCCTAACCCTAACCCTAAACCTAACCCTAACACATACCCTAACCTAACCCAAACCCTAACCCTTACCCTAACCCTAACCTTCACCGTTACACTTACCCTAACACTAACCCTAAACCTAAACCTAACCCTATCCCAAACCCTAACCCTAACCCTAAATCTAACACTAATCCCTCCGCTTACACAAACCCTAACCCTAAACCTAACCCTAACACTTACCCTAACCCTAACCCTAACCCTAAACCTAACACTAACCCTAACCTTAACCCTAACCCTTACCCTAACCCTAACCCTAACCCTAACCCTAAATCTTACCCTTACCCTAAACCTAACCCTAACCCTTACCCTAACCCTAACCCAGAGCCTTTCCCTTACCTTAACTCTAACCCTAACACTAATCCTAACCCCTAACCCTAATCCTAACCCTAAATCTAAACGTTACACTAACCCTTACCCTTACCCTAACCCTAACCCTAAACCTAACTCTAACCCTAACCCTAAGCCTAACCCTTACCCTTACCCTAACCCTAAACCTAACCCTAAAACTTACCCTTACCCTAAATCTAACATTAAGCCTAATCTTTACCCTTACATTTACCCTTACCTTAACCCTAACCCTAACCCTTACCCTTACCCTAAACCTAAACCTAACCCTAAACCTTACCCTTACCCTAACCCTAACCCTAACCCTTACCCTTACCCTAAACCTAACCCTAACCCTAACCCTTACCCTTACCCTAAACCTAACCCTAATCCTAAGCCTTACCCTAACACTAAACCTAACCCTAACCTAACCCTAACCCTAACCCTAACCGTAACACTTACCCTTACCCTAACCCTATGCCTAAACCTTACCCTTACCTTTATCCTAAACCTAACCCTAACCCTAACACTAACCATTACCTTAACCCTGACCCTAACCCTAACCCTAAGCCCTAACCCTAACCCTAAACCTTATCCTTACCCTAACCCTAACCCTAACCCTTACCCCTAATCCTAATCCTAACCCTAACCCTTACCCTTACCCTAACCTTAACCCTAACCTTAACCCTAACCCTAACACTAACCCTAAACCTAACCCTTACCCTTACCCTAACCGTAACCTTAACCTAACTCTAACCCTAACCCTAACCCTTACCCTTATCCTAACAATAGCCCTAATCCTAACCCTAACCCTAACCCTAAACGTTACCCTTACCCTAACCATAACCCTAAACCTAATCCTAACCCTTACACTTACCCTAACCCTAACCCTAACCCTAAACCAAACCCTAACCCTCACCCTAACCATTACCATTACTCTAACCCAAAACCTAAACCTCACTCTAACCCTAACCCTAATCCTAACCATTACCCTAACATTAACCCTAACCCTAACCCCTAACACTAACCCTAACCCTAACCCTCACTCTATTCCTAACCCTAACCCTAAACATTACCCTTACACTAAACCTAACCCTAACCCTAACCCTCACTCTTTCCCTAACCTAACCCTAAACATTACCCTAACACTAACCCTAACCCTAAACCTTACCCTGACCCTAACCCTAACCCTAACCTTAACCTAACCCTTACCCTTTCACTAACCCTAAAACTAACCCTGACCCTAACCCAAACCCAAACCCCTAACCCTAACCCTAATCCTAGCCCTTACCCTTACACTAACCATAACCATAACCCTAACCCTAACCCTTACCTTAACCCTAACCCTAACCCTAACCCTAACCCCTAACCCTAATCCTAACCCTAAATCTAAACCTTACCCTAACCCTTACCCTTACCCTAACACTAACCCTAAACCTAAATCTAACCCTAACCCTAAGCCTAACCCTTACCCTTACCCTAACCCTAAATCTAACCCTAAACCTTACCCTTACCCTAACCCTAACCCTAAACCTAACCCTTAACCTTACCCTAACCCGAACACTAACCCTAACGCTTACCCTTACCCTAACTCTTACCGTAACCCTAAACCTTACCCTAACCCCAACCCTAACCCTAACCCTAACTCTAACCTTAACCCTAACCCTTAACCTTACCCTAACCCTAACCCCAAACCTACCCCTAACCCAAACCCTAACCCTAACCTTAACACTTACCCTTACCCTAAACCTAACCCTAACCCTTAGTCTAACCGTAACCGTAACCGTAACCCTAACCCTTACCCTTACCCTAAACTTAACCCTAACCCTAACACTAACACTAACACTTACCCTTACCCTAACCCAAACCCTAACCCTAAACCTCACCCTTACCCTTACCCTAACCCTAACCCTAACCCTAAACCTAACCCTAACACATACCCTAACCTAACCCAAACCCTAACCCTTACCCTAACCCTAACCCTATCCCTAACCCCAACCCCTAACCCTAAACCTAATCCTAACTCTAACCCTTACCGCTGCCCTAACCCTAAACCTAACCCTTACCCTAACCCTAACCCTTACCCTAACCCTATATCTAACCCTAACCCTAAACCTAACCCTAAACCTAACAGTTTCCCTTACCCTAACCCTAACCCTAAACCTAACCCTAACCCCAACCCTAACTCTATCCATACCCTAACCCTAACCTAACCCTAACCCTAACCCTAACCCCTAACTCTAACCCTAACCGTAACGCTAACCCTAAACCTAAACCTACCCTTACCCTAACCCAAACTCTTAACCTTACAATATCCCTAAACCTAACCCTAACTCTAACCCTAACCGTAACCCTAAACCTAACCCTAACCCTAACCCCAACAATAACCCTCACCCTAAGCCTAACGCTTACCCTTACCCTAAACCTAACCATAAAACTAACCCTAACCCTAACCCTAACATTTACCCTTACCCTAACCCTAAATCTAATGCTTGCCCTACCCTAACACTAACACTAACCATTACCCTTACCCTAACCCAAAACCTAACCCTCAGTGTAACCCTAACCCTAACCCTAACCATTAACCTAACATTAACCCTAACCCTAAACCTAACCCCTAACATTAACCCTAACCCTAACCCTCACTCTAACACTAACCTTAACCCTAACCCTAACCATTACCCTAACACTAACCCTAACCCTAACCCTTACCCTTACCCTATCCCTAACCCTAAGCTTAACCCCAACCGTAAAACTAACCCTAACCCTTGCCCTTCCCCTAACTCTAACCCTAAACCTAACCCTAACCCTAACCCTTGCCCTAACCCTAACCCTTACCCTAACCCTAACCCTAACCCTAACCTTAACCCAAACCCTTACCCTTACCCTAACCCTAACCTTAACCCTAACCCTAAACCTATCCCTAACCCTAAATCTAACCCTTACGCTTACCCTAACCCTAACCCTAACCCTAACCCTTTCCATTCCCTTAACCCTAACACTAACCCTAACATCAAACTTTAACCTAACCCTAAACCTTACCCTTACCCTAACCATAAACCTAACCCTACCACTACTCCTAACCCCTAACCCTAACCCTAACACTTACCCTTACCCAAACTCTAACCCTAACCTTAACCCTAACCCTAACACTAACCATAATCCTAACCCTTACCCTCAACCTAACCCTAACCCTAACCCTAAACCTAACCCCTGCCCTTACCCTAAACCTAAACCTAATCCTAACCCTACCCTAACCTTAACCCTAACCCTAAACCTAAACCTAACCCTAACCCTAAACCTAACTCTAAACCTTACCCTTACCCTAATCCTAACCCTAAACCTAAGCCTAACCCTAACCCTAACCTTAACCCTAACCCCTAACCCTAACCCTAATCCTAAACCTAACCCTTAACCTTACCCTAAACCTAACCTTAAACTTAATGCTAACCCTAACCCTAACCCTAACCCTTACCCTAACCCTAACCCTTACCCTAACCCTAACCCTAACCCTAACCCTACCCCTAATCGTTACCTAACCCTTACCCTTTCCTTAACCCTAATCCTAACCCTAACCCTAACCCTAACCGTAACCCTAAACCTAAACCTAAACCTAACGCTAACACTAACCCTAACCCTAACCTTAACCCTAACCCTCACTCTAACCCTAACCCTAACTCTTACCCTTACCCTAACCCTAACGCTAACCCTAACCCTAAACCTAAACCTAACCCCAACCCTAACCCTTACCCTTACCCTAAACCTAACCCTAAACCTAACCCTAACCCTAACCCTAACCCAAAAATTAACCTTAACATATCCCTAAACCTAACCCTAACCCTAACCCTAACGGTAACCCTAACCCTAACCCTTTCCCTTACCCTAATCCTAACCCTAAACCTAACCCTAACCCTAACGCTAACCTTAAAACTCACCCCTAACCCTAACCCTAATCCTAACCCTACACCTTACCCTTACCCTAAACCTAACCCTAAATTTAATTCTAACCCTAACCCTAACCCTAAGCCTTACCCTAACCCTAACCCTAACCCTAACCCTAACCTTAATGCTAACCCTAAGCCTAACCCTTACCCTTACCCTTGCCCTAACTCTAACCCTAAACCTAACCCTAAACCTAACCCTAACCCTTACCCTTACCCTAACCCTAACTGTAAACCTAACCCCAACCCTAACCCTAACCTTAATCCCTGACCCTAACCCTAACCCTGACCCTAACCCTTACCTTTACCCTAAACCTAACCCTAACCCTAAACCTTACCCTAACCCTAACCCTAACCCTTACCCTAATCCTTACGCTAACCCTAAACCGTAACCCTTACCCTAACCCTAACCCTAAAACTTAACCTAACCCTAACCCTAACCCTAACACTTACCCTTACCCTAACGTAACCCAAACTCTAACCCTAACCCTAACCCTAACCCCTAATCACAACCCTAACCCTAATCCTAAACATAAACCTAACCCTAACACTAACCCTAACCATTACCGTTACCCTAACCGTAACCCTAAACCTAACCCTAACAGTTACACTTACCCTAACCCTAAACCTAACCCTAAACCCTAAACCTAACCCCAACCCTAACCGTAATCCTAACCCTACCCCTTACCCTTACCCTAACCCTAACCACAAACCTAACCCTAACCCTAACCCTAACCCTAACCCTGATACTTACCCTTACCCTAAACCTAACCCTAACCCTAATGCTTGCCCTACCCTAACCCTAAACCTAACCATTACCCTTACCCTAACACAAAAGCTAACCCTCACTCTAACCCTAACCCTAACCATAATCATTAACCTAACACTAACCCTAACACTAACCCTAACCCCTAACACTAACCCTAACCCTAACCCTCACTCTAACCCTAACCTTAACCCTAAACCTAACCATTACCCTAACACTAAACCTAACCCTAACCTTTACCCAAACCCTAACCCTAACCATAACCCCAACCCTAAAACTAACCCTAACACTTACCCTTCCCCTAACTCTAACCCTAAACCTAACCCTAACCCTAACCCTAACCCTAACCCTTACCCTGACCCTAACACATAACCTAACCCTAACCCTAACCCTTACCCTTACCCTAACCCTAACCCTAAACCTAACCCTAAACCGATCCCTAACCCTAAATCTAACCCTTAAACTTACCCTAACCCTAACCCTAACCCCAACCCTTACCCTTACCTTACCCCTAAACATAACCCTAACATCAAACTTTAACCCTAATCCTAAACCTTACCCTTACCCAAACCATAAACCTAACCCTAACCGTAATCCTGTCCTAACCCTAACACTAACCCTTACCCTTACCCAAACTCTAACCCTAACCTTAACCCTAACCCTAACACTAACCATAATCCTAACCCTTACACTAACCCTAACCCTAACCCTAAACCTATCCCTAACCCTAAATCTAACCCTTAAACTTAACCTAAACCTAACCCTAACCCTAACCCTTACCCTTACCTTAACCCTAACCTTAACACTAACCTTAACCCTAATCCTTACACTTACCCTAACCCTAACCCTAACCCTAAACCTATCTCTAACCCTAAATCTAACACTTACACTTACCCTAACCCTAACCCTAACCCTAACCCTTTCCCTTACCTTAACCTTAACCCTAACCCTAACCCTAACATCAAACTTTAACCCTAATCCTAAACCTTACCCTTTCCCTAACCATAAACCTAACCCTAACCCTAACCTTAACCCCTAAACCTAACCCTAACACTTACCCTTACCCAAACTCTAACCCTAAACTTAACCCTAACCCTAACATTAACCATAATCCTAACACTTACCCTAACCCTAACCCTAACCCTAAGACTTACCCTTACCCTAACCCTAACCCTAACACTAACCATAATCCTAACCCTTACACTAACCCTAACCCTAACCCTAAACCTATCCCTAACCCTAAATCTAACCCTTAAACTTAACCTAAACCTAACCCTAACCCTAACCCTTACCCTTACCTTAACCCTAACCTTAACACTAACCTTAACCCTAATCCTTACACTTACCCTAACCCTAACCCTAACCCTAAACCTATCTCTAACCCTAAATCTAACACTTACACTTACCCTAACCCTAACCATAACCCTAACCCTTTCCCTTACCTTAACCTTAACCCTAACCCTAACCCTAACATCAAACTTTAACCCTAATCCTAAACCTTACCCTTTCCCTAACCATAAACCTAACCCTAACCCTAACCTTAACCCCTAAACCTAACCCTAACACTTACCCTTACCCAAACTCTAACCCTAAACTTAACCCTAACCCTAACATTAACCATAATCCTAACCCTTACCCTAACCCTAACCCTAACCCTAAGACTTACCCTTACCCTAACCCTAACCCTAAACCTAACCCTAATCCTTCCCCTAACCCTACCCCTAACCCTTACCCTTTCCCTAACCCTAACCCTAACCATAAACCTTACCCTTACCCTAACCCAAACCATTACCCTTAGCCTTACCCTAACCCTAACCCTAACTTTAACCCTAACACTAACCCTAACACTAACCCTTAACCTTACCCTAACTCTAACCCTAACCCTAAACCTAACCCAAACCCTAAACCTAACGCCTAACCCTAACCCTAGCCCTGACCCTAACCCTCACACTTACCCTATGCCTAACCCTAACCTTAATGATAACCCTAACCCTAACCCTAACCCTTACCCTAACCCTAACCCTAACCCTAATGCTTGCCCTACCCTAACCCTAAACCTAACCCTTACCCTTATCCTAACCCAAAACCTACCCTTAATGTTAACCCTACCCCTAACCCTAACCTAAAACTTACCCTAACCCTAAACCTAATCCTTACCCTATTCCTAACCCTAACACTAACCCTAACACTTCCCTAACCCTAACCCTAACCCTGACCCTAACCCGAACCTTACCCTATCCCTAACACTCACCCTAACCCCTAACCCTAACCCTAACCCTAACCCCTAACCCTAACCCTAACCCTTAACCTTATCCTAACCCTAACCCTAACCCTAACCCTAAACCTAACCGTAACACTTACCCTTACCCAAACCCTAATGCTAACCCTAACCCTAACCCTAAACCTTACCCTTTCCTTAACCCTAACCCTAACCCTAACCCTAACCCTAACCATTACCCTAACCCTAACCATAAACCTAACCCTAACCCTAACCCTAACCGTAACTTTAACCCTATCCCTAACCCAAACCGTAACCCTTACCCTTACCCTAAACCTAACCCTAAACCTAACCGTAACCCTAACCCTAACCCTTACCCTAACCCTAACCTTTACCCTAACCCTAACCTGAAGCCCAACCCTAAAACTAACCCTAACACTTACCCTTCCCCTAACTCTAACCCTAAACCTAACCCTAACCCTAACCCTAACCCTGACCCTGACCCTAACCCATACCCTAAACCTAATCCTAACCCTAACCCTAACCTTAACCCTAACCCGTACCCTTACCCTAACCCTAACCCTAAACCTAAACCTATCCCTAACCCTAAATCTAACCCTTACACTTACCCAAACACTAACCCTAATCCTAACCCTAACCCTTACCCTTACTTAACCCTAAACCTAACCCTAACCCTAACATCACACTTTAACCCTACCCCTAACCTTACCCTTACCCTAACCAAAAACCTAACCCTAACCCTAATCCTAACCCCTAACCCTAACCCTAAACCTTACCCTTACCCAAACTCTAACCCTAACCTTAACCCTAACCCTAACACTAACCATAATCCTAACCGTTACCCTAACCCTAACCCTAACTCTAATACTTACCCATACCCTAACCCTAACCCTAACCCTAACCCTAAACCTAACCCTAACTCTAACCTTACCCTAACCCTAACCTAACCCTAACCTCCAACCTAACCCTTACCCTTACCCTAACCCTAACCCTAACCCTAACCCTAACCTAACCCTAAACTTTACTCTTACCCTAACCCTAACGTTAATGCTAACCCTAACCC
Organism: Megascapheus bottae; assembly: GCA_024803745.1. Classification (NCBI taxonomy): domain Eukaryota; kingdom Metazoa; phylum Chordata; class Mammalia; order Rodentia; family Geomyidae; genus Megascapheus; species Megascapheus bottae. The sequence goes on from JANJXV010001330.1 coordinate 46,471, forward strand.
TAACCCTATCCGTTACCCTTACCCTACCTTAAACATAACCCTAATCCTTACCCTAACCCTAGCCTTAACCCTAACCCTTACCCTTTCCGAACCCTAACCCTAGCCCTAATCATAAACCTTACACTTACCTTAACCCTAACCCTTACCCTTACACTTACCCTAACCCTAACCCTAGCCTTAACCCTAACACTAACCCGAACGCTAACCCTTACCCTTACTCTAACCCTAACCCTAAACCTAACCCATAACCCTAACCCTAGTCCTGACCCTAACCCTCACACTTACCCTTTGCCTAACCCTAAACTTAATGCTAACCCTAAGCCTAACCCTAACCCTTACCCTAACCCTAACCCTAACCCTAATGCTTGCCCTACCCTAACCCTAACCCTAGCCCTTACCCTTACCCTAACCCAAAACCTACCCTTAATGTTAACCCTACAACTAACCCTAATCCTAAACCTTACCCTAACCCTATCCCTAACCCTAATCCTTACCCTAACCCTACCCTAACACTAACCCTTACCCTAACCCTTACCCTTTACTTAACCCTAATCCTAACCCTAACAATAACATTAACCTTAACCCTAACCCTCACTTTAACCCTAACCCTAACTCTAATCCTTACCCTAACCCTAACCCTAACCCGTAACCTTTCCCAAACCCTAAACCTAAACCAAACCCTAACCCTTACCCTTACCCTAACCCTAACCCTAAACCTAACCCTAACCCTAACCCCTAATGCTAACCCTAACCCTAACCCTAACCTTAAAACTAACCCTAACCCTTCCCCTTCCCCTAAATCTAACCCTAAACCTAACCCTAAACCTAACATGTACCCTTAACCTAACCCTAACCCTGAACCTAACCCTAACCCTAACCCTAACCCCAGCCCTTACCATAAACCTAAACCTAATCCTAACCCTAACCCTAAACTTAACTCTAATCCTAACCCTAACCCTAACCCTTACCCTTATCCTAACCCTAACCCTAAACCAAACCTTAACCCTAAACCTAACCCTAACACTTACCCTTACCCTAATCCTAACCCTAAACCTAACCCTAACCCTCACCCTAACCTTAACCCTAACCCCTAACCTAACCCTAATCCTAACCCTAACCCTTACCCTTACCCTAAACCTAACCCTAAACTTAATGCTAACCCTAACCCTAACCCTTACCCTAGCCCTAACCCTAACCCTAAACTTAATACTAACCCTAACCCTAACCCTAACCCTTACCATTTCCCTAAGCCTAACTCTAAACCTAACCCCAACCCAACCCTAACCCTAACGCCTGAACCTAACCCTAACCCTGACCCTAACCCTTACCCTTACCCTAACCCTAACCCTAACCCTAACCCTTACCCTTACCCTAACCGTAACCCTAAACCTAACCCTAACCCTAACACTAACCCTTACCCTTACCCTAACAATAACCCTAACCCTAACCCTAACCCTAACCCTAAACCTTACCCTTACCCTAAACATAACCCTAAACCTAACCCTCACCCTTACACTTACCCTAAACCTAACCCTAACCCTAAAACCTAAACATAACCCCAACCTTAACCCTAACCCTAAGCCTAACCCTTACCCTTACCCTAACCCTAACCATAAACCTAACCCTAACCCTAACCCTAACCCTTACCCTTAACCTAACCCTAACCCTAACCCTAAACCTAACTCTAACCCTAACCCTAAGCCTAACCCTGACCCTTACCCTAACCCTAAACCTAACCCTAAAACTTACCCTTACCATAAACCTACCCCTAAGCCTAACCCTTACCCTTACCCTTACCCTTACCGTAACCCTAACTCTAACCTTTACCCTTACCCTAACCCCTAAACCTAACCTTAACCTTAACCTTAACCTTATCCTAACCCTAACCCTAACCCTAAACCTAACCCTAACATTTACCCTTACCCTAACCCTAACCCTAACCCTAACCCTAACCCTTACCCTAACCCTAACCCTAATCCTTAACCTAACCCTAAGCCTAACGCTAATACTTGCTCTTACCCTAACCCTAACCCTAAACCTAACCCTAACCCTAACCCTAACACTTACCCTTACCCTAACCCTAACCCTAACCCTAACCCTAACCATAAACCTTACCCTTACCTTTATCCTAAACCTAAACCTAACCCTAACCCTAACCATTACCTTAACCCTGACCCTAACCCTAACCCTAAACCCCAACCCTAACCCTAACCGTAAACCTTACCTTACCCTAACCCTAACCCTAACTGCTAATCCTAATCCTAACCCTAACCCTTAAACTTACCCTAACCCTAACCGTAACCTTAACCCTAAACGTAACACTAACCCTAACCCTAACTCTTACCCTTACCCTAACGGTAACCCTAAACCTAACCCTAACCCTAGCCCTTACTCTTATCCTAACAATAACCCTAAACCTAACCCTAACCCTAACACTTACCCTTACCCTAAACGTAACCCTAAACCTAACCATAACCCTTACACTTACCCTAACCCTAAACCTAAACCCTAAACATAACCCCAACCTTAACCCTAACCCTAACCCTTACGCTAACACTAACCGTAAACCTAACCCTAACCCTAACCCTAACCCTTACCCTTACCCTAACCGTAACCCTAAACCTAACCCTAACCCTAACCCTAACCCCGAACCCTAACCCTAACCCTAACCCTTACACTTATACTAAACCTAACCCTAACCCTAACACTTACCCTTACCCTAACCCTAACCCTAACCCTAAACCTAACCCTAACCCTAACCCTGACCCTAACCCTAAACATTACCCTTACCGTAAACCTAACCCTAACCCTAACCCTAAACCTAACCCAAACACTTAACCTTACCCTAACCCTAACCCTAACCCTAATGCTTGCCCTACCTAAACCTAACCCTAACAATTACCCTTAACCTAATCCAAAACCTAACCCTCACTCTAACCCTAACCCTAACCCTAACCATTACCCTAACATTAACCCTAACCCTAATCCTAACCCCTAACACTAACCCTAACTCTAACCCTCACCCTAACCCTAAACATTACCCTAACACTAAACCTTACCCTAACCCTTACCCTGACCCTAACCCTAACCCTAATCTTAACCCCAACTCTAATACTAACACTAAACCTTACCCTTCCCCGAAATATAACAGTAAACCTAACCCTAAACCTAACCCTAACCCTAACTCTTACCCTAACCCTAACCCTAACCCTAACTCTAACCCTTACCCTTACCCTAAACTTATCCCTAACCCTAACCCTAACCCTTACCCTTACCCTAACCCTAACCCTAACCCTTACCCTAACGCTAACTGTAAACCTAACCCCAACCCTAACCCTAACCCTAACACCTGACCCTAACCCTAACGCTTACCCTAACCCTTTCCCTAAGCCTAACCCAATCCTAAACCTAACTCTAACTGTAAACCTCAAAATAACCCTTACCCTTGCCCTAACCTAACCCTAAACCTAACCAAAATCTTAACCCTAACCCTAACCCTGACCCTAACCCTTACCTTTACCCTAACCCTA
>JANJXV010001330.1:55000-77500 GCA_024803745.1 Megascapheus bottae
ACCCTGGTTTGCTGCCGGTTGGCCCCGGCATCTGGCGCCCGAACAGGGACCCTGAAAATCTGGGATGAAGGTGAAGGACCCCTCCCTGTGGTGAGTAACACATCGTAGGACTATTAAGAGAAGATCTTAAGAGAGTGTATAGTCAGGAGTAAAAATTATGGGTCAAGCTAATAGCCATGGGTTATTTCTACCGATCTTAACAGGCCTATTTGAAGCCCACGGAACGCGGGTGGAAAAAGGGGTGCTTCAGAGCTTCCTACAGTTTGTCGAGGAGGCATGCCCGAGGTCTATAGAGGAGGAATTCCAAAAAGCCTGGCAGCGGATAGGAAAAAGAATTCTAGATTATTATGATGTATATGGCCCTGAGAAGACCCCAATAGAGGCTGCTACTGTATGGAGTTTAGTAAGTGAATACATAGATCCTCTACGTGAAAATGCTGAACTTAATCTTGAATTAAGGGAACTTTATGAGTTAAAGGACCCTTCTGAAGAACCTGAGGCTGAGCCATATGCCGCAGCCCAAGAGAGTCTAAGTGAGATCTTGCAAAGGGAACAACAACCAGTAGATATTGAGTATCAGAATTCAGGTCTGAATACCAAGGAGGAAAGTTATGATGAGTCATTGGAGGGCCGGGTGGCTACGATAGAGAAGAAGTTAGACGAAATGCTACATCTTCTATCGAAAATGGGGACAGAGCAGAGAGCCCCCCCAGAAGTAGGAAAGAAATATGACCCTCAGGCCACTATGGTGTCTGATTCTAAACCTTACCCCTCACACCCACCACCTCCGGCTGCAGCCTTACGGCCTCCATCCCTTTCTCAACCTTTAGGCAAGCCTAAAGGCCCTAGCAACAAGTCCCTTTTAACAGGCACTACAACCAGGCACAGTGCATCGCAATTAAACCTGACTCAGGCTGCTAGAGAGAGGGAAGGTATTTCAGGGCCTCGATGCTTCCCTAGTTTAGTTGATCATGATGAACAAGTATACCATCAGCCTGTTCCTGTTAAACTATTACAGGATTTAAAAAATGCCTGCTCCCAATATGGGCCAACTGCCCCTTTTACTCAAGTAATATTGGAGGCCGCGTGTGCTGGTATTGCATGCCCAAATGACTGGAAGCGGCTTGCCAGAGCATGCCTTAGTGCAGGAGAGTACTTATTATGGGAGACAGAGTTCACTGCACAGTGTCGGGCTAAAATTGAAACAAATAGGTTTAAGAACCTGCCTTACACTGTTGATCAGTTGTTAGGAGAGGGAACCTATAAAAACACCGAAGATCAATTGGGTTATGCAAAGGAGGCCTATTTACAAATAAATGCTGCGGCGAGAGAGGCTTGGAAAAAGTTACGCAATTCCAATCGTACAAAAAATCTAGTAGAAGTTAACAGGGACCGAATGAACCTTATCTAGAATTTTTGTCTCGATTAATGGAGACTGCAGACTGCCTAGTACAAGATGAGAATGCAAGGGAGAGTATAGTTAGACACATAGCCTATGAAAATGCCAACGCCGCCTGTCAGGCGGCTATCAGACCCCATAGGAATAAGGGAGGAATCACGGACTTTATTTCACTGTGTGCTGATATTGGACCCTCCCATGTACAAGGCCTTACTTTAGCCGCCGCTCCTCAAGGAAAGACTGTTAGTGAGTCTCTAAAATATAGAGGTCAGCGGCATTCTCGGGATGCTAGACCCCCAGGGCGTTGCTTTTCTTGTGGACAAATAGGACATTGGATGACGCAATGCCCACGCCAGGCCAGGCAAAAGAGAGAAAAATCACCTGGCACATGTCCACGCTGTGGTAAAGGGAAGCACTGGGCTAAAGATTGCAGGTCAAGAACAGATCGCAATGGCCGCCCGCTTTCGGGAAACTGGAGAGGGGGCCAGCCCCTGGCCCCGCAAAACCATGGGGCAGTCCCTCCCTCTTCTCGGCCACAAGTGCATCTTCTAACAACCCCCCAAGATCAGTCTCCAGCCTCCTCCGTGCCACCCCAGGCAGTGCAGGATTGGACCTCTGTTCCTCCACCTGCTCAGTATTGACCCCAGAGATGGGGACACAAGCTCTCCCCACGGTGGTCTTCGGTCCCCTTCCCCCAGGAGTGGCTGGATTGCTGTTAGGGCGAAGTAGCTCAGCCCTTAAAGGGATACAGATTACACCTGGCAAAATTGACCAGGATTTTACTGGAGAAATCAAAGTTATGGCCTCTGCCCCGAAACACGTGGTATCGATCCCAGCCGGTCAAAAATTGGCACAACTAATACTCGTCCCTTTACCCCGCGGGGAGACTGCTAATTCCCCATGTGGACAGAGAGGATTTAGATCTTCTGATATCTATTGGGTACAAGGCATAAAACAAGAGAGGCCTGAGATGACTATATTTATACAAGAAAAGCCCTTTAAAGGAATATTAGACACTGGAGCAGATGTGTCTGTGATATCTAAAAAACATTGGCCAGCCCAATGGCCCCTGACAACCTCTATGACTTCCCTACAGGGGGTTGGGCAAGCAACTGACCCACAGCAGAGCAGTGCGATCCTTGTTTGGAGAGATGAGGAAGGGCACTCTGGTCATTTTCAGCCATTTGTCTTGGATCATCTGCCAATTAATTTATGGGGTCGTGATATCATGGAAAAAATGGGAGTGTATATGTTTAGTCCTAGTGCTGCGGTCACTAAGCAGTTACTTGATCAAGGCCTCCTCCCCTTTAGGGGACTAGGCCGAGCAGCACAGGGGGAGCTAGAGCCACTCCAACCCCAGTCTCACCCTACGAGACAAGGATTAGGGTATCCCTTGACGGGAGCTGTCGTTTGCCCTCCCCCTCATGCTGATCCCATAAATTGGCTCTCTGAACAACCGGTATGGGTTGAACAGTGGCCTCTTTCACTAGAAAAGATCATTGCAGTACAGCAGCTGGTACAGGAACAGCTGGACTTGGGGCATGTGGCCCCTTCTAACTCTCCATGGAATTCTCCAATTTTTGTTATAAAGAAAAAGTCAGGTAAATGGAGGCTGTTTCAGGATTTGAGAAAAATAAATGCCACAATGGAACTGATGGGGGCCCTACAGCCTGGCTTGCCTTCACCCATGGCAATCCCAAAGGATACTTATAAGATTATTATAGATTTGAAGGATTGTTTCTATACTATACCCCTGGCGCTTCAAGACTGTAAGCGCTTTGCCTTCAGCGTCCCCTCTGTTAATTTTAAAGAACCCATGAAGCGATATCACTGGCTTGTGCTCTCACAGGGCATGGCAAATAGCCCAACTTTATGTCAAAGTTTTGTACCTAGAGCCATTTCTTCCACTCGTGAAAAATTTTCTTCTGTTTATATTGTTCATTATATGGATGACATCTTGTTGGCTTGTTCTGACCCTATCGTCGTACGACAAGCCTTCGGACAACTAAAGCAAGATCTGAGCCTCTTTGGCCTTATAATAGCAGCTGAAAAGGTTCAGGAACACCCCCCTTTTACATATCTAGGCCATATATTAGGCCCACACTATTTTAAAAGCCAAAAAATACAATTAAAAACTTCACACTTAAGAACTCTTCATGATTTTCAGCAATTCTTAGGAGATATAAATTGGCTTTGGCCTTATCTAAAGCTCTCCACAGGAGAGTTAAAACCCCTTTTTGATCTCTTAAAAGGAGATACCAACCCTACATCCTTGCGCGAATTAAATCCTGACGCCAAGAGCGCCATCCAAATTGTAGAAAAGGCAATTTCCCAGCAACAAATGACCTATTGTGACTATTCTAAACCCTGGGGAGTTTACATTTTAGCTACTTCTCACTCCCCAACTGCTGTATTGTGGCAGGATGGCCCACTTTTATGGCTTTATCTACCATCAACACCCGGCAAAGTGCTGACCCCCTACTACGAATTGGTAGCTAATTTGATACATATGTGCCGAGTGGATTCCCGTAAATATTTAGGTCAGGAACCTCATTTTATCTGTGTCCCATATAATCTACAACAACAAGATTGGCTATTCGCCCATTGTGATTCTTGGGCCATTGCTTGGGCCAATTATACGGGGAAAATTTTGCATCACTACCCGTCTAACAAACTTCTCCAATTTGCTGTGTGTCATACGTTTCTATTTCCTTCCATAGTACAGGCCTCGCCTTTATCTTCTGCTGCTTTGGTATTTACAGATGGATCCTCTAATGGAAAGGCTGCTTTGACCATTAATGGGAAAACTCAATCTTGGGTTACGGGTTTTTCCTCCGCCCAAGAGGTGGAATTAGAGGCTGTTTTACAAGCACTCGTCCTGTTACAAGACGAGCCCTTTAACTTATACTCAGACAGTCAATATGTAATTCGTGCTCTTCAAGTCATAGAAACCGCCCCGTGTCCCATTTCCTCCTCTTGTTTTCGCTCCGGATTCTCCATGTTGGACCCAAAATGAGAAGCTATTGACACAGCCCAAAATCATGATAAGAGCTTACTTCCTTGTGTACTCAATTGTGCGGGTCCAAAGTCACTGACCCCACAGTCAGTCCCCAACACTTCCCCTAACCCTAACCGTAACCTTTACCCTTTCCCTAACCCTAACCCTAACCATAAACCTTACCCTTACCCTAACCCAAACCCTTACCCTTACCCTTACCGTAACCCTAAGCCTAACCTTAACCCTAACACTAACCCTAACACTAACCCTTACCCTTACCCTAACTCTAACCCTAACCCTAAACCTATCCCAAACCCTAAATCTAACGCCTAACCCTAACCCTAACCCTGACCCTAACCCTCACACTTACCCTATGCCTAACCCTAACCTTAATGCTAACCCTAATCCTAACCCTAACCCTTACCCTAACCCTAACCCTAACCCTAATGCTTGCCCTACCCTAACCCTAAACCTAACGCTTACCCTTATCCTAACCCAAAACCTACCCTTAATGTTAACCCTAGCCCTAACCCTAACCTAAACCTTACCCTAACCCTAACAGTAATCCTTACCCTAATGCTAACCCTAACACTAACCCTTACCCTAAACCTTACCCTTTCCTTAACCCTAACCCTAACCCTAACCCTAACCGTAACTTTAACCCTATCCCTAACCCAAACTGTAACCCTTACCCTTACCCTAAACCTAACCTTAAACCTAACCCTAACCGTAACCCTAACCCTTACCATAACCCTAACCCTAAACCTAACCCTAACCCTAACCCTAACCTCTAACTCTAACCCTAACAATAACGCTAACCCTAAACCTAAACCTACCCTTACCCTAACCCAAACTCTTAACCTTACCATATCCCTAAACCTAACCCTAACTCTAACCCTAACCGTAACCCTAAACCTAACCCTAACCCTAACCCCAACAATAACCCTAACCCTAACCCTAACGCTTACCCTTACTCTAAACCTAACCATAAAACTAACCCTAACCCTAACCCTAACACTTACCCTTACCCTAACCCTAAACCTAATGATTGCCCTACCCTAACCCTAACCCTAAGCATTACCCTTACCCTAAACCAAAACCTAACCCTCACTGTAACCCTAACCCTAACCCTAACCATTAACCTAACATTAACCCTAACCCTAACCCTAAACCCTAACACCAACCCTAACCCTAACCCTCACTCTAACCCTAACCTTAAACCTAACCCTAACCATTACCCTAACACTAACCCTAACCCTAACCCTTACCCTTACGCTAACCCTAACACTAAGCTTAACCCCAACCCTAAAACTAAGCCTAACTCTTACCCTTCCCCTAAATCTAACCCTAAACCTAACCCTAACCCTAACCCTTACCCTAACCCTAACCCTTACCCTAACCCTAACCCTAACCCTAACCCTAACCTTAACCCTAACCCTTACACTTACCCTAACCCTAACCCTAACCCTAACACTAAACCTATCCCTAACCCTAAATCTAACCCTTACGCTTACCCTAACCCTAACCCTAACCCTAACCCTAACCCTAACATCAAACTTTAACCCTAACCCTAAACCTTACCCTTACCCTAACCATAAAACTAACCCTAACCCTAATCCTAACCCCTAAACCTAACCCTAACCCTTACCCTTACCCAAACTCTAACCCTAACCTTAACCCTAACCCTAACACTAACCATAATCCTAACCCTTACCCTAACCCTAACCCTAACCTTAACACTTACCCTTACCCTAATACTAACCCTCAACCTAACCCTAACCCTAACCCTAACTCTAACCTTACACTAACCCTAACCTAACCCTAACCCCAAACCTAATCCTTACCTTTACCCTAACCCTAACCATAAACCTAACCCTAAACCTAACCCTGAACCTTACTCTTACCCTACCCCTAACGTTAATGGTAACAGAAACCCTAACCCTATCCATAAACCATACCCTACCCTAAACCTAACTCTAATACTTACCCTAACCCTAATCCTAACCCTTACCCTTTCCCTAACCCTAACCATAAACCTTACCCTTATCCTAACCCTAACCCTTACCCTTACCCTTACCGTAACCGTAACCCTAACCTTAACCCTAACACTAACCCTAACGGTAACCCTTACCCTTACCCTAACCCTAAACCTAAACCTAACCCTAACACTAAACCTAACCCCTAACCCTAAACCTAATCCTGACCTTAACCCTCACACTTACCCTATTCCTAACCCTAACCTTAATGCTAACCCTAACCCTAACCCTAACCCATACCCTAACCCTAACCCTCACCCTACGGCTTGCCCTACCCTAACCCTAACCCTAGCCCTTACCCTTACCCTAACCCAAATCCTAACCTTAATATTAACCCTACCACTAACCCTAACCCTAAACCTTACCTTAACATAACACTAATCCTTACCCTAACCCTAACCTTACCACTAATCCTTTCCCTAACCCTTACCCTTTCCTTAACCCTAATCCTAACCCTAACAATAACATTAACCTTAAGCTTAACCCTCACTCTAACCCTAACCCTAATCCTAACACCTAACCCTAAATGTAACCCTTACTCTAACCCTAACCCTAACCCTAACCCTAACCCTAATCCTTACCCTAAACCTAACCCTAACCCTAACCCTTACCCTTTCCCAAACCCTAAACCTAACCCTAACCCTAACCCTTACCCTTACCCTAACCCTAACCCTAAACCTAACCCTAACCCTAACCCTAACCCTAATTGTAACTTTAACGCTATCCCTAACCCTTACCGTAACCCTTACCCTTACCCTAAACCAAACCCTAAACCTAACACTAACCATAACCCTAACCCTTACCCTAACCCTAACCCTAAACCTAACCCTAACCCTAAACCTAACCATAACCCTAACCCTAAAACTTACCCTTACTCTAACCCTAAACTTAAACCTAACCCTAACCCCTGCCCTTACCATAAACGTAAACCTAATCCTAACCCTAACCCTAACCTTAACTCTAACCCTAACCCTAACCCTTACCGTAACCTAACCCTAACCCTAACCCTAAAACTAACCCTAACCCTAACCCTAACCCTAAACCTTACCCTTACCCTAATCCTAATCCTAAACCTAAGCCTAACCCTAACCCTAAACTTAACCCTAACCCCTAACCCTAACCCAAATCCTAACCCTAACCCTTACCCTTACCCTAAATCTAATCCTAAACTTAATGCTAACCCTAACCCTAACCCTAACCCTAAACTTAATACTAACCCTAACCCTAACACTAGCCCTAACCCTTACCCTTTCCCTAAGCCTAACTCTAATCCTAACCCCACCCTAACCCTAACCCTAACCTCTGACAATAACCGTAACCATGACCCTAACCCTTACCCTTACCCAACCCTAACCCTAACCTTAATGCTAACCGTAACCCTAACCCTAACCGAAACCCTTACCCTAACCCTAACCCTAACCCTAACGCTAACCCTTACCCAAACCTTAACCCTAACCCTAACACTTATCCTAACCCTAACGCTAAACCAAACCCTAAACCTAACCCTAACCCTAACCCTAACCCCTAACCCCACCCTAACCCTAACGCTTAACCTTATCATAACCTCAAAACTAACCCTAACCCTAACCCTAACACTTACCCTTACCCTAACCCTAACCCTAACCCTAAACCTAAACCTAACACAAACCCTAACCCTAACCTCACCCTTTCCCTTACCCTAACCCTAACCCTAACTCCAAACCTAATCCTACCCTTACCCTAACCCAAACTCTTAACCTTACCATATCCCTAAACCTAACCCTAACTCTAACCCTTACCGTAACCCTAAACCTAACCCTAACCCTAACCCCAAAAATAACCCTAACCCTAACCCTAACGCTTACCCTTACCCTAAACCTAACCATAAAACTAACCCTACCCTAACCCTAACACTTACCCTTACCCTACACCTAACCCTGACCCTAACGCTAACCTTACCCTAACCCTAACCCTAACACTTACCCCTAATCCTAACCCTAACCCTAACCCTTACCCATACCCTAACAATAACGCTAATCCTAAACCCGAAGCCTAACCCTAACCGTAACACTTACCCTTACCTAACCCTAAACCTAATCCTAACCCTTTCCCTAACACTAAACATAACCCTAACCTTAACTCCTAACCCTAACCCTAACTCTAACCCTAACTCTAACACTTACCCTTACCCTAATCCTAACATTAACCCTAACCCTTATCCTAACCTAACCCTAACACTTACGCTAACCCTAACCTTAACCACTAAACCTAACCCTAACCCTAACGCTCACCCTAACCCTAACCCTAACCCTAACCCTTGCCCTAAACCTATCCCTAACCCTAACCTTTACTCTTACCCTAACCCAGACCCTAACCTTAACCCCAACCCTAAGATTAACCCTAACCCTTCCCCTTACCCTAACCTTAACCCTAACCCTAACCCTAACCCTAACCCTTACCCTATCCCTAACCCTACCCCTAACCCTAACCCTAACCCTTACCCTAACTCTAAACCTAACCCTAACCCTAACCCCAACCTTTCCCCTTACAATAACCCTAACCCTAAACCTAACCCTAACCCTAACCCTAACCCTTACTCTAACCCTAACCATAACCCTAACCCTAACGCTTACCCTAACCCTAAACCTAACCCTAACCCTACTCTAACCCTTACCTTACCCTAACCATAAAGCTAAACCTAACTCTAACCATAACCCTAACCCTACCCTTACCCTAACCCTAACCCTAAACCTTACCCTTACCCTATACCTAACCCTAACCCTAAACCTAACCCCAACCCTTTCCCTTACCCTAACCTAACCCTAAATTTAATGGTAACCGTAACCCTAACCGTAACCATAACCCTTAACCTAACCCTAAACCTAACCCTAATCCTTACCCTCACCCTAATCCTAACCATAACCGGTACTCTTTCCCTAATCCTAACCCTAACCATAACCCTAACCATTAACCTTACCCTTATCCTAAACCTAACCCTAACCCTTACCCTAACCCTAACCCTAAACAAACCCCAACCCTAATCCTAACCCTAACCCTAACCCTAAAACTTACCCTAATCCTAACCCTACCCCTTACCCTTCCCCAAACTCTAACCCTAACCTAACCCTAACCCTAACCCTTACCCATGACCTAACCCTAACCCTAACCCTAACCTAACCCTTACCCTTAACCTAACCCTAAGCCTAACCTTAACCTGAAACCTAAACATAACCCTAACCCTAACCATTACCCTAACAGTAAACCTAACCCTAACCCTAACACTTACCCTTACCCTAACCCTAACCCTAACTCTTACCCTAACCCTAACCCTAACACAAACCCTAACCCTAACCCTTACACTTACCCTAAGCCTAACCCTTACCCTTACCCTAAACCTCAACATAACCTTAATGCTAACCCTGAACTTAACCCTAACCCTAACCCTAATCCGAACCCTTACCCTTATCTTAACACTAACCCTAACCCTAACCCTAACACTTACCATTACCCTAACCCTAACCCTAACCCTTATCCGAACCCTAAACCTAACGCTAACCCTAAAACTAACCCTAACCCTTTCCCTTACCCTAACCCTAACCATAACCATAACATTAAACCTAACCCTAACCCTAATTCTAACTCTAAACCATACCATTACCCTAACCCTAACCCTAACCCTTACCCTTACCCTAACCCTAACCATAACCCTAATCTGTACCCTAACCCTAACCCTAACCCTAATCCTTACCCTTACCCTTACCCTAACTTAACCCTAAGCCTAACCCTTACTCTAATTCTAACCCCAAGCCTTACCCTTACCCTAACTCTAACACTAACCCTAACCCTAACGGTTATCCTTACCGTAACCCTAACCCTAACCCGAACCCTTACCCTTATCCTAACACTAACCCTAACCCTAACCCTAACACTTATCATTACCCTAACCCTAACCCTAACCCTAATCCAAACCCTAAACCTAACCTTAACCCTAAAACTAACCTTAACCCTTTCCCTTACCCTAACCCTAACCCTAACATTAACCATTACCCTAACCCTAACCCTAACCGTAATCCGAACCCTAAACTTAACCCTAACCCTAAAACTAACCCTAACCCTTTCCCTTACCCTAACCCTAACCCTAACATTAACCATTACCCTAAACCTAACCCTAACCGTAATCCGAACCCTAAACCTAACGCTAACCCTAATACTTACCCTAACCCTAACCCTAACCCTTACCCTAAACCTAACCCTAACCCTAACCCTAAACTTTACCCTGACCCTAACCCTAACCCTAACACTTACCCTAACCCAACCATTAACAATACCATAAACCTACCCCTAACCCTAACTCTAATCCCTAACCCCAACCCTAACCCTAACCCTAAACCTAATCTGTACCCTAACCCTAACCCTAAGCCTTACCCTTACCTTAACTTAACCCCAAACCTAACCCTAACTCTAACCCTAACCCTAACCCTAACCCTAACCCTAACCCCTAACCTTAACCCCAACGCAAACGCTAATCCTAACCCTAACCTTAACCCTAACCGTAACCGTAACCCTTACGCTACACTAACTCTAATCCTAATCCTAACCCTTACCCTTACCTTAACCCTAACCCTAACCCTTACCCTTACCCTTACCCTAACGCTAACCGTAACATTTACCCTAACCCTAACCCTTACCCTTACCCTAAAACTACCCAACCTTAACCCCAACCCTAACCCTAACCCTAACCCTAACCATTACCCTTACCCTAACCCTAACCCTAACCTTAACTCCAACCCTAAACCTAACCCTAACACTTACCCTTACCCTAATTCTAAACTTAAAACTAAATCTAACCCTAACCCTAACCCTTTCCCTAACCTAACCCTAAACCTTACCCTTACCCTAATCCTAAACCTAACCCCAACCCTAACCCTAACCCTTACCCTAACCTAAACCCTAACCCTAACCCTTACACTTACCATTACTATAACCCTAAACCTAACCTTAACCCTAACTCTAACCCCTACCCTTACCTTAATCCTAACCCCAACCCTAACACTAACCGCTAACCCTAACCCTACCCCTAACCCTAACCCTAACCCTTACCCTTACCCTAACCCTAACCCTAAACCTAACCCTAACCCTAACACTTACCCTTACCCTAATCCTAACCCTTACACTAACCCTAACCCTAAACCTAACCCTGACCCTAACCATAAACCTTACCCTTACCATAATCCTAACCCTAACCCTAACCCTAAACTTAATACTTACCCTAACCCTAACCCCTAATCCTAACCCTCAACCTAACCCTATCTCTAACCCTTATGCTTACCCTAATCCTAAACTTAATCCCACCCCTAAAACTAACCCTAACCCTTCCCTTCCCCTAACTCTAACCCTAAACCTAACCCAAACCCTAACCTTAACCCTAACCCTTACCCTAACCCTAACCTTACCCTAACCCTAAACCTAACCCTAACCCTAACCTTAACCCTAACCCTTCCCCTTAACCTAACCCTAACCCTAACCCTAAACCTATACCTAACCCTAAAACTAACACTTACCCTTACCCTAACCCTAAAACTAACCCTAACCCTAACCCTGTACATATCCTTAACCCTAACCCTAACCCTTACCCTTACCCTAACCCTAAATCTCACTCTAACCCTAACCCTAAACCTGAACATTACCCTAACCCTAACCCTAACCCTAACACTTAACCTTACTCTAACCCTAACCCTAACCTTAACCCCAACCCTAAAACTAACCCTAACACTTACCCTTCCCCTAACTCTAACCCTAAACCTAACCCTAACCCTAACCGTAACACTTACCCTAACACTAACCCTTACCCAAACCCTAAGCCTAACCCTAACCCTAACCTTAACCCTAACCCTTACCCCTACCCTATCCCTAACCCTAACCCTAACCCTGTACCTATCCCTAACCCTAACCCTAACCCTTACCCTTACCCTAACCCTTACCCTTACCCTAACCCTAACCCTAAACCTAACCCTAACACTAACACTAACCCTAAGCACTAACCCTAACCCTAACCCTTACCCTTACCCTAACCCTAATCCTAACCCTAACCCTAATCTTAACACTAACACTTACCCTTACCCGAAACCTAACCCTAACCCTAACCCTTACCCTAACCCTCACGCTACACCTTACCCTGAACGTAACCCTAAAACATACCCTATCCTAACACTAACCCTAAAGCTAACCCTTACCCTTACCTTACCCTAACGCTAACCCTATCTCTTACCCTAACCCTAACCCTCACCCTAACCCTTACCCTTACCCTAACAATAACCCTAAACTTAACCCCAAGCCTAAACCCAACCCTAACCCTAACACTAACCCTTAGCCTTACCCTAACCCTAACCCTAAACCTAACCCTAACCATAACCCTTACCCTTACCCTAATCCTAACCCTTACCCTAACATTAACCCTAACCCTAACCTTAACCCTAAGCATTACCCTTACCCTAACCCTAACCCTAACCCTAACCCTAAACCTATCCCTAACCCTAACGCTAACCCTTACCCTTACCCTAACCCTAAACCTAACACTAAGTCTAATCCTAACCCTAACCCTTACCTTTACCCTAACCCTAACCCTAAACCTAACCCTAACCCTAACCATAACCCTTACTCTAACCCTAACTCTTACCCTAACCATAACCCTAACCCTAACCCTAAACTTAACACTAACTCTTACCCTTACCCTAACCCTAACCATAAACCTAACCCTAAACCTAACCCTAACCCTTACCCTAACCTTAACTCTTACCCTAGCCCTAACCCTAAACCTTACCCTTACCCTAAACCTAACCCTTACCCTTAACGTAACCCTAAACCTAACACTAACCCTAACCCTAAGACTAACCCTAACCCTAACCCTAACGCTAACACTTACCCTTATCTAAACCTAACACTACCCCTAACCCTTACCCTAACCTTAAACCTAACCCTAACCCTAACCCTAACCACTAACCCTAACCCTTACCCTAACCCTAACCCTAACCTGAACCCTAACCCGTAGCCCTAACCCTAACCCTCACCCTAACCCTAACCCTAACCCTTCCCCTAACCCTAACTGTATCCCTAAAACTTACACTTACCCTAATCCTAACCCTAAACTTAGCCCCAACCCTAAACCTAACCCTAACCCTTACCCTTACCCTAATCCTAACCCTAACCCTAACCCTAAACCTAACCCTAACCCTAACCCTTAACCTTACCCTAACCCTAACCATAAACCTAACCCTAATCCTAACCTTAACCCTTACCCTAACCTTAACTCTTACCCTAACCATAACCCTAAACCTTACCCTTACCCTAAACCTAACCCTAACCCATACCGTAACCCTAACCCCAAACCTAACCATAACCCTTACCCTTACCCTAACCCTAACCATAACCCTAAACCTTACCCTTACCCTAACCCTAGCTCTAACTCTAACCCTAACCCTAAAGCCTAACCCTAACCCTAACCCTAACCCTTACCCTTACCCTAACCCTAACCATAATCTTAACCCTAACCCTAACACTAACCCTAACCCTAACCCTTACCCTTATCCTAACCCTAACCATAAACCTAACCCTAACACTAACCCTAACCCTAACACTTACGCTTACCCTAACCCTAACCCTAACTCTTACCCTTACCCTAACCCTAACCATAAACCTAACCCTAACCCTAACCCTAACCCTAACCCTTACCCTTACCCTAACCCTAACCCTAAACCTAACCCTTACCCTAACCCTAACCCCAACCCTAACCCTAACCCTAACCCTAACCCTTACCCTAAACCTAACCCTAACCCTTACCCTAACCCTAACCCTAACTCTAACCTTAACCTTAACCCTAACCCTAACCATTACCTTACACTAACCCTAACCATAACACTAAACCTAACTTAACCCTAACCCTAACCCTAACCCTATCCCTTACCCTCATCCTAACCCTAACCCTAACCGTAAACCTAAACCTAACCCTAACCCTAAACCTAACCCTTACACTTACCCTAACCCTAACCCTTACCTAAACCCCAACCCTAAACCTAAGGCTAACCATTACACTTACCCTAACCCTAACCGTAAACCTAGCCCTAATCCTAGCCCTAACCCTTACCC
The DNA here is from genome assembly GCA_024803745.1 of Megascapheus bottae. Classification (NCBI taxonomy): domain Eukaryota; kingdom Metazoa; phylum Chordata; class Mammalia; order Rodentia; family Geomyidae; genus Megascapheus; species Megascapheus bottae. Next base: position 69,555 of record JANJXV010001330.1, read on the forward strand.
TTACCCTAACCCTACCCCTAAACCTAACCCAAAACCTTACCCTTACCCTAAACCTAACCTAAACCTTACCCTATCACTAACACTAACCCTAAACCTAACCCTAACACTTACACTTACCTTAACCCTAAACCTAAAACTAATCCTAATCCTAAACCTAACCCTAACCCCTAAACCTAATCCTAACTCTAATCCTTACTCTCATCCTAACCCTAACCCCTAACCCTATCCCTAAACCTTACCCTTACCCTAACACTAAACCTAACTCTAACCCTTACCCCTAACCCTAACCCTAACCCTAACCCTAACCCATACCCTTACCCTAACCCTTTCCCTAACCCAAAGACTAACCCTAAACCTTACCCTAACCCTAACCCTAACCCAAAAGCTAACCCCAAACCCTAACCCTAACTCTAACCCTAACCCTAATCCTAACCCTAACACTGACCCAGACCCTAACTCTAACCCTTACCCTTACCCTAATCCTAACCCTAACCCCAACCCTTACACTTACCCTTACCCTAACCCTAACCCTAAACTTAATGCTAACCCTAACCTTAACCCTAACCCTTACCCTAACCCTAAGACTAACCCTAAACCTTACCCTAACCCTAATCTGAACCCTAACCCTTACCCTTTCTGTAACCCTTAACCTAACCCTAACCCTAACCCTAAGACTAACCCTAACCCTAACTCTAACCCTAACACTTACCCTTATCTAAACCTAACACTAACCCTAACCCTTACTCTAACCTTAAACCTAACCCTAACCCTAACACTAACACTCACCCTAACCTTAACCCCTAACCCTAACCATAACCCTAACCCTAACCCTTACCCTTACCCTAACCCAAAACCTAACCTTAATGTTAACCCTAACGCTAACCCTAACCTTAAACCGTCCCCTAACCCTAACCCTAACCCTAATCCTTACCCTAACCCTAACCCTAACCCTAACCCTTACCCTAACCCTTACCCTTTCCTTAACCCTAACCCGAAAACTAACCCCAACCCTAACCCTAACCCTTACCCTTACCCTAACCCTAACCCTAACCCTTAACCTTATCCTTACCCTAACCCTAACCCTAACCCTAACCCTAACCCCTACCCTTACTTTAACCCTAACCCGAAAACTAACCCCAACCCTAACCCTAACCCTTACCCTTACCCTAACCCTAACCCTAACCCTTAACCTTATCCTTACCCTAACACTAACCCTAACCCTAACCCTAACCCTAACCCTAAACCTTACCCTAACCCTAACTCTAACCCTAACCCTTAACCTTACCCTAACCCTAACCCTAAACATAACCCTAACACTTACCCTCAACCTAACCCTTAACCTTACACTAACCTAAAACTTATCCCTAAAACTTACCCTAACCCTAAACATAACCTTAATGCTAACCCTACCCATAACCCTTACTCTGAGCCTAACCCTAACCAGAAACCTAACCCTAACCTTAACCCTAACCCCTAACCCTAACCCTAATCCTTACCCTTACCCTTACCCTAACCCCTAAATTTAACCCTAACCCAAACCCTTACCCTCATCCTAACCCTAACCCTACCCTAACCCTAACACTTACCCTTACCGAACCCTAACACTAACCCTACCCCTAAACCTTACCCTTACCCTAAACCTAACCCTAACCCTTACCCTATCCCTAACCCTAACACTAACCTTAAAACTAACCCTTACTCTTACCTTAACCTTAACCCTAAACCTAGCCCTAACCCTAACCCCTAACCCTAACCCTAAACCTAAACCTTAGCCTTACCCTAACCCTAACACTAAACCTAACCCTAACCCTTACCCCTAACCCTAACCCTAACTCTAAACCTTGCCCTTACCCTAAAACTAACCCTAATCCTAACCCTAACCATAACACTTACCCTAACCCTAACTCTTACCCTAACACTTACCCTAACCCTAAACCTAACCCTAAACCTAACCCTGACCCTATCCCCTAACCCTAACCCTAACCCTAACCCTAAGCCTTACCCTTTCTCTAACCCTAACCCTAAACCTAACCCTAACCCTAACCCTTACCCTTAACCTAACCATAACCATAACCCTAAACCTAACACTTACCCTTACCATAACCCTAACCCTAACCCTTACCCTAAACATAACCCTAACCCTACCCCTTACCCTTACCCTAACCCTAAGCCTAAACCTAACCCTAACACTTACCCTTACCCTAACCATAACCCTGACCCTAACCTTACCCTAACCCTATCCCTAACCCTAAACCTAACCCTTACCCTATCCCTAAACCTAACACTAACCTTAACACTAACCCTTACTCTTACCTTAACCTTAACCCTAAACCTAGCCCTAACCCTAACCCCTAACCCTAACCCTAAACCTAAACCTTAGCCTTACCCTAAACGTAACACTAAACCTAACCCTAACCCTTACCCCTAACCCTAATCCTAACCCTAAACCTTGCCCTTACCCTAAAACTAACCCAAAACCTAACCCTAACCATAACCCTTTCCCTAACCCTAACTCTTACCCTAACAATTACCCTAACCCTAAACCTAACCCTAAACCTAACCCTGACCCTATCCCCTAACCCTAAACCTAACCCTAACTCTAAGCCTTACCCTTTCTCTAACCCTAACCCTAAACCTAATCCTAACCCTAACCCTTACCCTTAACCTAACCCTAACCATAACCCTAAACCTAACACTTACCCTTACCATAACCCTAACCCTAACCCTTACCCTAAACATGACCCTAACCCTACCCCTTACCCTTACCCTAACCCTAAGCCTAAACCTAACCCTAACACTTACCCTTACCCTAACCCTAACCCTGACCCTAACCTTAACCTAACCCTATCCCTAACCCTAACCCTAACCCTTACCCTTACCCTAACCCTAACGCTAATCCTAAACCCTAACCCTAACCCTAACACTTACCCTTACCTAACCCTAACCCTAACCCTAACCGTTACCCTAACCCTAAACCTAACCCTAACCCTAACCCTAACCCTTACCCTAAAACTAACGCTAACCCTAATCCTTATTCTAACCCTAACCCTAACCCTTATCCTGACCCTAACCCTAACTCTAACCCCTAAACCTAACCCTAACCCTAACCCTCACCCTAACCCTAACCCTAACCCTTACCCTAAACCTAACTCTAATCCTAACCCTTACCCTTACAATAACCCTAATCCTAACCTTAACCCCAACCCTAAACCTAACCCTAACCCTTACCCTTACCCTAACCCTAACCATAAACCTAACCCTAACCCTTACCCTTACCCTAACAGTAACCCTAAACCTAAATCTCACCCTAACCCTAACCCTAAATCTAACCCTAACCCTAACTCTAACCCTAACCCTAACCCTAAACCTTACCCTTACCGTAAACCTAAACCTAACCCTTACCTTAACCCTAACCCTAACCCTAACCCTAACACTTACCCTTACCTTAACCCTAACCATAACCCTAACCCTAAACCTAAACCTTACCCCAAACCTAACCCAAGCTCTAACCCTAAACCTAACCCTACCTCCTAACCCTAACCCTAACCCTTACCCTTACCCTAACACTAACCATAACCTTAACCCTAACCCTAACACTAACCGTAACCCTAACACTTACCCTTACCCTAACCCTAACCATAAACCTAACCCTAAACCTAACCCTAACATTAACCCTTACCCTTAACCTAACCCTAACTCTAACCCCAACCCTTACCCTTACCCTAAACCTAACCCTAACCCTAAACCTAACCCTTACCCTAACCATAACCCTAACCCTAACCCTTACCCTAACTCTAACCCTAACCCTAAACCTAACCCTAACACTAACCCCTAACCCTAACCCTAACCCTAACCCTAACCGTTACCCTGACCCTAACACTTACCCTAACCCTAACCATAACCCTAAACCTAGCCCTAACCCTAACCCCTAAACCTAACCCTAAACCTAAACCTTAACTTACCCTAAACCTAAACCTAACCCTGACCCTTACCCCTAACCCTAACCGTAACCCTAAACCTAACCCTTACCCTTACCCTAAACTTAACCCTAAATCTAACCCTAACCCTAACCCTAATACTTACCCTTACTCTAACAGTAACACTAATCCTAAACCCTAACAATAACCCTAAACCTTACCCTTACCCTAACCCTAACCCTAACCCCAACCATTACCCTTACCCTAACCCTAACCTTAACCGTAATGCTAACCCTAAACCTAACCCTAACCCTTACTCTAACCCTAAGACTAACCCTAATCCATACCCTAACCCTAACCCTAACCCTTACCCTAACCCTAACTCTAACACTAAGCCCTAACCCTAACCCTAACACTCTCCCTAACCCTAACACTAACCCTTACCCTACATCTAACCCTAATCCTAACCCTAACCCTAAACTAACCCTAACACTAACCACTAACCCTAACCCTAACCCTAACCCTTACCCTTACCCTAACACTAACCATAACCTTAACCCTAACCCTAACACTAACCGAAACCCTAACACTTACCCTTACCCTAACCATAACCATAAACCTAACCCTAAAACTAACCCTAACCTTAACCCTTACCCTTAACCTAACCCTAACTCTAACCCCAACCCTTACGTTACCCTAAACCTAACCCTAACCCTAACCCTAACCCTAACCCTTACCCGTACCCTAACCCTAACAATAAACCTAACCCTAAACCTAACCCTAACCCTTACCCTTACCCTAACCCTAACTCTAACCCCAACCCTTACCCTTACCCTAACCCTAACACCTAACCCTAACCCTAACCCTTACCCTTACCCTAACCCTACCCATAACCTTAACCCTAAAACTAACACTAACCCAAACCCTTACCCTTACCCTAACCCTAACCATAAACCTAACCCTAAACCTAACCCTAACCCTAACCCTTACCCTAAACCTAACCCTAACTCTAACCCAAACCCTTACCCTTACCCTAACCCTAACCCTAACCCTAACCATACCCTATCCCTAAACCTAACCCTAAACCTAACCCTAACCCTTAACTTTACCCTAACCCTAAACCCAAACCTAACCCCAACCCTAACCCTAACCCTAAACCTTACCGTAACGGTAACGCTAAACCTAACTCTAATCCTAAACCTAACCCTAACCCTTACCTTAACCCTAACACTAACACCTACCCCTAAACCTAACCCTAACCCTAAATCTAATACTTACCCTAACCCTAACCCTTACCCTAACCCTAACCCTAACCCTAACCCTAAAACTAACCCTAACCCTAACCCTAACCTTAACCCCTACCCTTACTCTAACCCTAACACCAAACCTAACCCTAACCCTAACCCTAACCCTTACACTTACCCTAACCCTAACCCTTAACCTTATCCTTACTCTAAATCTAACCCTAACCCTTACCCTAACCCTAACCTTACCCGAACCCTAACTCTAACCCTTATCCATACCCTAACCCTAACCCTAAACCCAACCCTAATCCTAACCCTAACTCTAACCCTAACCCTAACCCTAACACTTACCCTAACCCTAACCCTAACCCTAACCCTAAACCTAACCCTAACCCTAACTCTATCCCTAACCCTCACACTTAACTTTAACCTAACCCTAACCCTAACACTAACATTTACCCTTACCCTAACCCTAACCCTAACCCTTACCCAAACCCTAACCCTAACCATAAACCTAACCCTTACCCTTACTCTAACCCTAAGCCTAACCCAAACCTAACACTTACCCTTACCCTAACCCTAACCCTGACCCTAACCCTAACCTTACCCTAACCCTAACCCTAACCCTAACAACTAACCCTAACCCTAACCCTAACCCTTAGCCTTACCCTAACCCTAACCCTAACCCTTATCCTTACCCTAAACCTAACCCTAACCCCAACCATTACCCTTACCCTAACCCTAACCCTAACCCTTACCCTAACCCTAAGACTAACCCTAATCCTTACCCTAACCCTAACCCTAACCCTTAACCTAACCCAAACCATAACACTAAACCTAACCCTAATCCTAACCCTAACCCTTACACTTACCCTAAATCTAACACTAAACTTAAAGATAAACCTACCCTAGCCCTAACCCTAACCCTTACCCAAACCCTAACCCTAACCCTAATCCTTACCCTAACCCTAACCCTAACCCTAACCTTAATGCTAACCATAAGCCTAACACGAACCCTAACCCTTACACTTTCCCTAAGCCTAACCGTATCCCTAACCCTTACCCTTACCCTAACCCTAACCCTAAACCTAACCCTAAACCATACCCTTACCCTAATCCTAACCCTAACACTAACCCTGACCCTAACACTTACGCTAACCATAAACCGAACCCGAATCCTAACCCCTAACCCTAACCCTAATCCTCACCCTAACCCTAACCCTAACCTTCCCCTAACCCTAACCCTTACCCTTACCGTAACCCTAACCCTAGCCTTAACCCCAACCCTAATTCTAACCCTAACCCTCACCCTTACCATAACGGTAACCCTAAACCTAACCCTAACCCTTACCCTACCCCTAACCCTTACCCTCACCCTAACCTTAACCCTAAATCTAACCTTAACCCTAACCCTTACCCTTACCCTAACTCTAACCCTAACCCTAACCCTAACCTTAACCCTAACCCTTACCCTTACCCTAACTCTAACTCTAACCCTAAACCTAACCCTAACCCTAACCCCAACCTTAACCCTAACCCTAACACTATCCCTAAACCTAACCCTTACCCTTACCCTAACCCTAACACAAAACCTAACCCTAACAGTAACCCTAACCCTAACCCTTACCCTTACCCTAACCCTAACCCTAACCTTAATGCTACCCCTAACCCTTACCCTAACCCTAAGATTAACCCTAATCCTTACCTAACCCTAACCCTAACCCTTACCCTAACCCTACCCTAACCCGAACCTTAACCCTAACACTTTCCCTTACACTAACCCTAACCCTAAAACTAACCCTAACCCTAACCCTAACCCCTACCCTTACTCTAACCCTAAAACCAAAACTAACCCTAACCCTAACCCTAACCCTTACCCTTAACCTAACCCTAACCCTAACCTTAACCTTATCCTTACTCTAAATCTAACCCTAACCCTAAACCTAACCCTAACCCTAACCCTTATCCATACCGTAACCCTAAACCTGAACCCAACCCTAACCCTATCGCTAACCCTAACCCTAACCCTAACCCTAACACTTACCCTTACCCTAACCCTAAACCTAACCCTAACCCTAAACTTTACCCTTACCCTAAACCTAACACTATCCCTTACCCTATACCTAGCCCTAACCCTACCCATAACCCGAACCCTTACACTTACCTTTACCCTAACCCTAAACCAAGCCCTAACCCTAACCCTAACCCTTACCCTTACCATAAACTTAACCCTAAACATAACCCTAACACTTACCCTTACCCTAACCCTAACACTGACCCTAACCCTAACCTTACACTAACCCTAACCCTAACCCTAACCCTAAACCCTAACCCTAACACTAACACTAACACTTACTCTTACCCTAACCCTAAACCTAAACCTAACCCTAACCCTAACCCTAACCCTTACCCTTTCCCTAACCTCAACCCTAACCCTAAACATTACCCTTACTCTAACCCTAACCCTAACCCTAACCCTAACCCTTACCCTTTCCCTAACCCTAACCCTAACCCGTACCCTTACCCTATCCCTAACCCTAACATTAAACCTAACCCTAACACTAACCATAACCCGTAACCCTAACCCTAACAGTAACCCTTACCCTTACCCTAACCCTAACCCTAACCCTTACCCTAACCCTAACCATAACGCTAATCCTCACCATAACCCTAACCCTAACCCTAAAACTAACCCTTACCCTAAACCTTACCCTTTCCCTAACCCTAACCCTAACCCTAACCCTAACCTTAATGCTAACACTTAACCTAACCCTAAACCTTACCC
>JANJXV010001330.1:82500-107500 GCA_024803745.1 Megascapheus bottae
CCAACCCTAACCCTAACCCTAAACCTTACCGTAACGGTAACGCTAAACCTAACTCTAATCCTAAACCTAACCCTAACCCTTACCTTAACCCTAACACTAACACCTACCCCTAAACCTAACCCTAACCCTAAATCTAATACTTACCCTAACCCTAACCCTTACCCTAACCCTAACCCTAACCCTAACCCTAAAACTAACCCTAACCCTAACCCTAACCTTAACCCCTACCCTTACTCTAACCCTAACACCAAACCTAACCCTAACCCTAACCCTAACCCTTACACTTACCCTAACCCTAACCCTTAACCTTATCCTTACTGTAAATCTAACCCTAACCCTTACCCTAACCCTAACCTTACCCGAACCCTAACTCTAACCCTTATCCATACCCTAACCCTAACCCTAAACCCAACCCTAATCCTAACCCTAACTCTAACCCTAACCCTAACCCTAACACTTACCCTAACCCTAACCCTAACCCTAACCCTAAACCTAACCCTAACCCTAACTCTATCCCTAACCCTCACACTTAACTTTAACCTAACCCTAACCCTAACACTAACATTTACCCTTACCCTAACCCTAACCCTAACCCTTACCCAAACCCTAACCCTAGCCATAAACCTAACCCTTACCCTTACTCTAACCCTAAGCCTAACCCTAACCTAACACTTACCCTTACCCTAACCCTAACCCTGACCCTAACCCTAACCTTACCTTAACCCTAACCCTAACCCTAACGACTAACCCTAACCCTAACCCTAACCCTTAGCCTTACCCTAACCCTAACCCTAACCCTTATCCTTACCCTAAACCTAACCCTAACCCCAACCATTACCCTTACCGTAACCCTAACCCTAACCCTTACCCTAACCCTAAGACTAACCCTAATCCTTACCCTAACCCTAACCCTAACCCTTAACCTAACCCAAACCATAACACTAAACCTAACCCTAATCCTAACCCTAACCCTTACACTTACCCTAAATCTAACACTAAACTTAAAGATAAACCTACCCTAGCCCTAACCCTAACCCTTACCCAAACCCTAACCCTAACCCTAATCCTTACCCTAACCCTAACCCTAACCCTAACCTTAATGCTAACCATAAGCCTAACACGAACCCTAACCCTTACACTTTCCCTAAGCCTAACCGTATCCCTAACCCTTACCCTTACCCTAACCCTAACCCTAAACCTAACCCTAAACCATACCCTTACCCTAATCCTAACCCTAACACTAACCCTGACCCTAACACTTACGCTAACCATAAACCGAACCCGAATCCTAACCCCTAACCCTAACCCTAATCCTCACCCTAACCCTAACCCTAACCTTCCCCTAACCCTAACCCTTACCCTTACCGTAACCCTAACCCTAGCCTTAACCCCAACCCTAATTCTAACCCTCACCCTAACCTTAACCCTAAATCTAACCTTAACCCTAACCCTTACCCTTACCCTAACTCTAACCCTAACCCTAACCCTAACCTTAACCCTAACCCTTACCCTTACCCTAACTCTAACTCTAACCCTAAACCTAACCCTAACCCTAACCCCAACCTTAACCCTAACCCTAACACTATCCCTAAACCTAACCCTTACCCTTACCCTAACCCTAACACAAAACCTAACCCTAACAGTAACCCTAACCCTAACCCTTACCCTTACCCTAACCCTAACCCTAACCTTAATGCTACCCCTAACCCTTACCCTAACCCTAAGATTAACCCTAATCCTTACCTAACCCTAACCCTAACCCTTACCCTAACCCTACCCTAACCCGAACCTTAACCCTAACACTTTCCCTTACACTAACCCTAACCCTAAAACTAACCCTAACCCTAACCCTAACCCCTACCCTTACTCTAACCCTAAAACCAAAACTAACCCTAACCCTAACCCTAACCCTTACCCTTAACCTAACCCTAACCCTAACCTTAACCTTATCCTTACTCTAAATCTAACCCTAACCCTAAACCTAACCCTAACCCTAACCCTTATCCATACCGTAACCCTAAACCTGAACCCAACCCTAACCCTAACGCTAACCCTAACCCTAACCCTAACCCTAACACTTACCCTTACCCTAACCCTAAACCTAACCCTAACCCTAAACTTTACCCTTACCCTAAACCTAACACTATCCCTTACCCTATACCTAGCCCTAACCCTACCCATAACCCGAACCCTTACACTTACCTTTACCCTAACCCTAAACCAAGCCCTAACCCTAACCCTAACCCTTACCCTTACCATAAACTTAACCCTAAACATAACCCTAACACTTACCCTTACCCTAACCCTAACACTGACCCTAACCCTAACCTTACACTAACCCTAACCCTAACCCTAACCCTAACCCTAACCCTAACACTAACACTAACACTTACTCTTACCCTAACCCTAAACCTAAACCTAACCCTAACCCTAACCCTAACCCTTACCCTTTCCCTAACCTCAACCCTAACCCTAAACATTACCCTTACTCTAACCCTAACCCTAACCCTAACCCTAACCCTTACCCTTTCCCTAACCCTAACCCTAACCCTAACCCGTACCCTTACCCTATCCCTAACCCTAACATTAAACCTAACCCTAACACTAACCATAACCCGTAACCCTAACCCTAACAGTAACCCTTACCCTTACCCTAACCCTAACCCTAACCCTTACCCTAACCCTAACCATAACGCTAATCCTCACCATAACCCTAACCCTAACCCTAAAACTAACCCTTACCCTAAACCTTACCCTTTCCCTAACCCTAACCCTAACCCTAACCCTAACCTTAATGCTAACACTTAACCTAACCCTAACCCTTACCCTAACCCTCACCCTAACATTAACCCTAACCTTTACCCTAACCCTAACCCTAACCCTTACCCTATCCCTAAACGTAACCCAAAACCTAAACCTAACCCTAACCCTAACCCCTAACGATAACCCTAAAACTAACCCTTACCCTTTATTTCACCTCAAAACTAACCCTAACCGTTACCCTTACCCTAACCCTAACCGTAAACCAATCCCTAACCCTAACCCTAACCCCGAACCCTAACCCTAAACCTAGCAATAACTTTAACCCTTACTCTTACCCTAACCCTAAGCCTAATCTTAATCCTAATCCTAACCCTAACCCTAACCCTTACCGTAACCCTAACCCTAATCCTTAGCCTACCCTAACCCTGACCCTAACCCTAACCCTTACCCTTTCCCTAACCCTAACCCAAACCCTAACCCTTACCCTAACCTTAAGCCTAACACTTACCCTAACCCTAACCCTAACCATAAACCTAACCCGAACCCTAACCTAAACCTAACCCTAACCCTAACCCTAACCCTAACCTAAACCTAACCCTAAACCTAACCCTAAACCTAACCTTAACCCTACCTTTACCCTTACCCTAACCCTAACCCTAAAGCTAACCCTATCGCTTATCCTAACCCTAACCCTAATCCTAAACCTAACACTTACCCTTACCTTAACCCTAACCCTAACCCCTAACCCTAACCCTAATCCTAAACCTTACCCTTAACCTAACCCTAAACCTAATCCTAGCCCTAACCTTAACCCCTAACCCTAACCATAACCCTAACCCTAACCCTTACCCTTACCCTAACCCAAAACCTAACCTTAATGTTAACACTAACGCTAACCCTAACCTTAAACCGTCCCCTAACCCTAACCCTAACCCTAATCCTTACCCTAACCCTAACCCTAACCCTAACCCTTACCCTAACCCTTACCCTTTCCTTAACCCTAATCCTAACCCTAACCCTAACATTAACCCTAACCCTAACCCCTAACACTAACCATAACCTTAACCCTAGCACTTACACTTACCCTAACCCTAAACTTAACCCTAAACCTAACCCTTACCCTAACCGTAACCCTAACCTTAACCCTAACCCTAACTCTAAACATAAACCTAACCCTTAGCCTTACCCTAACCCTAACCCTAAACCTAACCCTAACCCTCACCCTAACCCTTACCCTTACCCTAACTCTAAACCTAACCCTAACCCTAACCCTAACCCTTACCCTAACCATAACCCTAACTTTAACCCTTAACCCAACCCTAACCCTAACCGTAAACCTAACCCTAACCCTAACCCCTAACCCTTACCCTAACCCTAACACTAACCCTAACACTTACCCTTACCCTAACCATAACCCTAACCCTAACCCTAAACCTAACCCTAACCCTAACTCTAACCCTAACCCTAAACCTTACCCTTACCCTTAACCTAACCCTAACCCTAACCGTATCCCTAACACTTACCCTTACACTAACCCGAACCCTAACCCTTACCCAATCCCTAACACTAACCATAACGCTACCCCTTACCCTAACCCTAACCCTAACCACTAACCCTAACCCTAACCATAACCCTTACCCTTTCCGTAATCCTAACCCTAACCCTAACACTAACCCTAAGACTAACCCTAACCCTAACCCTAACACTTACCCTTACCCTAATCCTAACCCTAACCCCAACACTAACCCTAACCCTTACCCTAACCCTAACCCTAACCCTAACCTTAATGTTAACACTTACTCTAACCCTAACACTTAGCCTAACCCTCACCCTAACCCTAACCCTAACCTTTACCCTCACCCTCACCCTAACTCCTACCCTTACCTTAATCCTAACCCTCAACCCAACCCTAACCCCTAACTCTAACCCTAACCCTAACCCCTAATGCTAACCCTAACCCTTACCCTTACCCTAACCCTAACCCTACCCCAAACCCCTAAACCTAACCCCAATCCTAACCATAACCCTAACCCTTACCCTTACTCTAACCCTAACCCTAAACCTAACCCTATCCCTAATCCTAACCCTAACCCTAAACCTAACCCTAACCCTAACCCTTACCCCTAACCCTAACCCTAACCCTAACCCTTACCCTTTTCCTAAACCTAACCCTAACCGTAACCCTAACACTTCCCTTACCCTAACCCCAAACCTAACCTTAATGTTAACCCTAACCCTAACCCTAAACTTAACAGTAACACTTACCCTTAACCTAACCCTAACCCTAACCCTAACCTTCACCCTAATAGTAACCCTAACCCTAACCACTACCCTTACCCTAACCCTAACCCTAACCCTAACCCTAACCCTTACCCTTACCCTCAAGCTAAACCTTACCCTGAACCTAACCCTAAACCTTAACCTACCCTAGCCCTAACACTAACCATAACCCTAACCCTAAACCTTACCCTTACCTAACCCTAACCCTAACCCTAACCTTTACCCTTACACTAAACCTAACCTTAAACCTAACCCTTACCCTTACCTTAACCCTAAACCTAACCTTAACACTAACCCCTAACCCTAACCCTAACACTAACCCTTACACTTACCCTAACCCTAAACATAATATTATTGCTAACCCTAACCCTAACCCTAACCCTTACCCTAACCCTAACCCTAACCCTAATGCTTGCCCTAACCCTAACTCTAACCTAACCCTTACCCTTACCCTAACCCCAAACCTAACCTTAATGTTAACCCTAACGCTAACCATAACCTTAAAACTTCCCCTAACCCTAACCCTAACCCTAATCCTTACGCTAACCCTAACCCTAACCCTTACCCTAACCATTACCCTTTCCTTAACCCTAACCATAACCCTAACATTAACCCTAACCCTAACCCCTTACACTAACAGTAACCCTAACCCTAACACTTACCCTTACCCTAACCCTAAACTTAACCCTAAACCTAACCCTTACCCTAACCGTAACCCTAACCTTAACCCTAACCCTCACCCTAACCCTAACCCTAAACCTAACCCTTAGCCTTACCCTAACCCTAACCCTAAACCTAATCCTAACCCTCACCCTAACCCTTACTCTTACCCTAACCCTAACCCTAAACCTAACCCTAACCCTAACCCTTACCCTAACCCTAACCCTACTCCTAACCCTAACCCTAACCCTAAACCTAGCCCTAACCCTTACCCTTACCCTAACCCTAACCCTAACCCTAACCCTTACCCTTTTCCTAAACCTAACCCTAACCGTAACCCTAACACTTCCCTTACCCTAACCCCAAACCTAACCTTAATGTTAACCCTAACCCTAACCCTAAACTTAACACTAACACTTACCCTTAACCTAACCCTAACCCTAACCCTAACCTTCACCCTAACAGTAACCCTAACCCTAACCACTACCCTTACCCTTACCCTCAAGCTAAACCTTACCCTGAACCTAACCCTAAACCTTAACCTACCCTAGCCCTAACACTAACCATAACCCTAACCCTAAACCTTACCCTTACCTAACCCTAACCTCAACCCTAAACGTATCCCTAACCCTAACCCTAACCCTTACCCTTACCCTAACCCTAAACCTAACCCTAACCCTAACCCTAACCTTTACCCTTACACTAAACCTAACCCTAAACCTAACCCTTAACCTTACCTTAACCCTAACCCTAACCTTAACACTAACCCCTAACCCTAACCCTAACACTAACCCTTACACTTACCCTAACCCTAAACATAATATTATTGCTAACCCAAACCCTAACCCTAACCCTTACCCTAACCCTAACCCTAACCCTAATGCTTGCCCTAACCCTAACTCTAACCTAACCCTTACCCTTACCCCAACCCAAAACCTAACCTTAATGTTAACCCTAACGCTAACCATAACCTTAAACCTTCCCCTAACCCTAACCCTAACCCTAATCCTTACGCTAACCCTAACCCTAACCCTTACCCTAACCATTACCCTTTCCTTAACCCTAACCCTAACCCTAACATTAACCCTAACCCTAACCCCTTACACTAACCGTAACCCTAACCCTAACACTTACCCTTACCCTAACCCTAAACTTAAACCTAAACCTAACCCTAACCCTTACCCTAACCGTAACCCTAACCTTAACCCTAACCCTCACCCTAACCCTAACCATAAACCTAACCCTTAGCCTTACCCTAACCCTAACCCTAAACCTAACCCTAACCCTCACCCTAACCCTTACTCTTACCCTAACCCTAACCCTAAACCTAACCCTAACCCTAACCCTTACCATAACCATAACCCTAACTCTAACCCTAAACCTAACCCTAACCCTAACCTTAAACCTAACCGTAACCCTAACCCCTAACCCTTACGCTAACCCTAACCCTAACCCTAACACTTACCCTTACCCCAACAATAACCCTAACCCTAAACCTAAACCTAACCCTAACACTTACTCTAACCCTAACCCTTACCCTTAACCTAACCCTAACCTTAACCGTATCCCTAACACTTACCCTTACACTAACCCTAACCCTAACCCTTACCCAAACCCTAGCCCTAACCATAACCCTACCCCTTACCCTTACCCTAACCCTAAGCCTAACCCTAACCCTAACACTTACCCTTACCCTAACTCTAACCCTGACCCTAAACCTAACCTTACCCTAACCCTAACCCTACCACTAACCCCTAACCCTAACCCTAACCCTAACTCTTACCCTTACCCTAACAGTAACGCTAATCCTAAACCCTAACAATAACCCTAACCCTAACCCTTACACTTATACTAACCCTAACCCAAACCCCAACCATTACCCTTACCCTAACCCTAACCCTAACCTTAATGCTAACCCTAAACCTAACCCTAACCCTAACCCTTACCCTTTCCGTAATCCTAACCCTAACCCTAACACTAACCCTAAGACTAACCCTAACCCTAACCCTAACCCTAACACTTACCCTTATCTAAACCTAACCCTAACCCTTACCCTAACGCTAAACCTAAGCCTAACCCTAACAGTAACCCTAACCCTAACTCTAACACTTACCCTTACCCTAACCCTAACCCTAAACCTAACACTTACCGTAACCCTAACCCTAACCCTTAACCTAACCCTAACCCTAACCCTAACCACTAACCCTAACCCTAACCCTAATCCTTACCCTTTCCGTAATCCTAACCCTAACTCTAACACTATCCCTAAGAATAACCTAACCCTAACCCTAACCCTAACACTTACCCTTATATAAACCTAACCCTAACCCTAACCCTTACCCTAACCCTAAACCTAAGCCTAACCCTAACAGTAACCCTAACCCTAACTCTAAACCTTACCCTTACCCTAACCCTAACCCTAAACCTAACACTTACCGTAACCCTAACCCTAACCCTTACCCTTACCCTAACCCTAATCCTAACCACTAACCCTAACCCTAACCCTAACACTCACCCTAACCCTAACCCTAAACCTAAACCTTACACTAACCCTAACCCTAACCCCAACGCTAACATTAACCCTAACCCTCAACCTTATCCTATACCTAACCCTAACCCTAACCATAAAACTAACCCTAAACCCTACCCTTACTCTAACCCCAATCCCAAACGTAACCCTAACCTTAACCATTACCCTTATCCTAACCCTAACCCTAACCCTTAACCTTATCCTTACCCTAAATCAAACCCTAACCCATACCCTAACCCTAACCCTAACCCTAACCCTCACCTAACCCTAATGCTTGCCCTAACCCTAACTCCAACCTAACCCTTACCCTTACCCTAACCCAAAACCTAACCTTAATGTTAACCCTAACGCTAACCCTAACCTTAATCCTTACCCTAACCCAAACCCTAACCCTAATCCTTACGCTAACCCTAAACCTAACCCTAACCCTTACCCTAACCCTTACCCTTTCCTTAACCCTAACCCTAACCCTAACCCTAACATTAACCCTAACCCTAACCCCTAACACTAACCATAACCCTAACCCTAACACTGACCCTTACCCTAACCCTAAACTTAACCCTAAACCTAACCCTTACCCTAACCGTAACCCTAACCTTAACCCTAACCCTAACTCTAACCCTAAACCTAACCCTTAGCCTTACACTAACGCTAACCCTAAACCTAACCCTAACCCTCACCCTAACCCTTAGCCTTACCCTAACCCTAACCCTAACCCTAACCCTAACCCTTACCCTAATCATAACCCTAACTCTAACCCTTAACCTAACCCTAACCCTAACCCTAAACCTAACCCTAACCCTAACCCCTAACACTTACCCTAACCCTAACCCTAACCCTAACACTTACCCTTACCCCAACAATAACCCTAACCCTAACCCTAAACCTAACCCTAACCCTTACTCTAACCCTAACCCTAACCCTTACCCGTAACTTAACCCTAACCCTAACCGTATCCCTAACACTTACCCTTACACTAACCCTAACCCTAACCCTTACCCAAACCCTAACCCTAACCATAACCCTACCCCTTACCCTTACCCTAACCCTAAGCCTAACCCTAACCCTAACACTTACCCTTACCCTAACTCTAACCCTGACCCTAAACCTAACCTTACCCTAACCCTAACCCTACCACTAACCCCTAACCCTAACCCTAAACCTAACTCTTACCCTTACCCTAACAGTAACGCTAATCCTAAACCCTAACAATAACCCTAACCCTAACCGTTACCCTGACCCTAACCCTAACCCTAACCCCAACCATTACCCTTACCCTAACCCTAACCCTAACCGTAATGCTAACCCTAACCCTAACCCTAACCCTAACCCTTACCCTTTCCGTAATCCTAACCCTAACCCTAACCCTAACCCTAACCCTAACCTTTACACTAATTCTAACCGTAACCCCAACCCTAACCCTAACCCTTACCCTAACCTTAATCCTAACCCTAACCCTAACCCTTACCCTTACCCTAACCCTAACCCTAACCTTAATGTTAACACTTACCCTAACCCTAACCCTTACCCTAACCCTCACCCTAACCCTTACCCTAACCTTTACCCTAACCCTCACCCTAACTCCTACCCTTACCTTAATCCTAACCCTCAACCCAACCCTAACACCTAACTCTAACCCTAACCCTAACCCTAACTACTAACGCTAACCCTAACCCTTACCCTAAGCCTAACCCTACCCCAAACCCCTAAACCTAACCCCAATCCTAACCCTAACCCTAACCCTTACCCTTACTCTAACCCTAACCCTAAACCTAACCTTAACCCTAACCCTTACCCTTTTCCTAAACCTAACCCTAACCGTAACAGTAACACTTCCCTTACCCTAACCCAAAACCTAACCTTAATGTTAACTGTACCCCTAACCCTAACCGTAACACTTACCCTAACCACTAACCCTAACCGTATTCCTTACGCTAACCCCAATCCTAAACCTTACCCTTACCCTATCCCTAAAACTTCCTTACCCTAACCCAAAACCTAACCTTAATGTTAACCCTAACCCTAACCCTAAACTTAACACTAACACTTACCCTTAACCTAACCCTAACCCTAACCCTAACCTTCACCCTAACTGTAACCCTAACCCTAACCACTACCCTTAACCTAACCCTAACCCTAACCCTAACCCTTACCCTCATGCTAAACCTTACCCTGAACCTAACCCTAACCCTTAATCTACCCTAGCCCTAACACTAACCCTAACCCTAAACCTAACCCTTACCCTTACCCTAACCCTAACCTCAACCCTAAACATATCCCTAAACCTAACCCTAACCCTTACCCCTACCCTAACCCTAAACCTAACCCTAACCCTAACCCTTACCCTTACACAAAACCTAACACTAAGCCTAACCCTTACCCTTACCTTAACCCTAACCCTAACCTTAACACTAACCCCTAAACCTAACCCTAACACTAACCCTTACACTTACCCTAAACCTAACCCTAACATTATTGCTAACCCTAACCCTAACCCTAACCCTAACCCTTACCCTAACCCTAACCTAACCCTAATGCTTGCCCTAACCCTAACTCTAAACTAACCCTTACCCTTACCCTAACCCAAAACCTAACCTTAATGTTAACCCTAACGCTAACCCTACCCTTAAACCTTCCCACAACCCTAACCCTAACCCTAATCCTTACGCTAACCCTAACCCTAACCCTAACCCTTACCCTAACCCTTACACTTTCCTTAACCCTAACCCTAACATTAACCCTAGCCCTAACCCCTAACACTAACCGTAACCCTAACCCTAACACTTACCCTTACCCTAACCCTAAACTTAACCCTAAACCTAACCCTTACCCTAACCGTAACCCTAACCTTAACCCTAACCCTAACTCTAACCCTAAACCTAGCCCTTAGCCTTACCCTAACCCTAACCCTAAACCTAACCCTAACCCTCACCCTAACCGTTACCCAAACCCTAACCCTAACCATAGCCCTACCCCTTACCCTTACCGTAAACCTAAGCCTAACCCTAACCCTAACACTTACCCTTACCCTAACTCTAACCCTGACCCTAAACCTAACCTTACCCTAACCCGAACCCTACCACTAACCCCTAACCCTAACTCTTTCCCTTACCCTAACAGTAACGCTAATCCTAAACCCTAACAATAACCCTAACCCTAACCCTTACCGTTACCTAACCCTAACACTAACCCTAAGACTAACCCTAACCCTAATCCTAACCCTAATCCTAACACTTACCCTTATCTAAACCTAACCCTAACCATTACCCTAACCCTAAACCTAAGCCTAACCCTAACAGTAACCCTAACCCTAACTCTAACACTTACCCTTACCCTAACCCTAACCCTAAACCTAACACTTACCATAACCCTAACCCTAACCCTTACCCTAAACCTAAGCCTAACCCTAACCACTAACCCTAACCCTAACCCTAACCCTTACCCTTTCCGTAATCCTAACCCTAACCCTAACACTAACCCTAAGACTAACCCTAACCCTAACCCTAACACTTACCCTTATATAAACCTAACCCTAACCCTAACCCTTACCCTAACCCTAAACCTAAGCCTAACCCTAACAGTAACCCTAACCCTAACTCTAAACCTTACCCTTACCCTAACCCTAACCCTAAAACTAACACTTACCGTAACCCTAACCCTAACCCTTACCCTTACCCTAACACTAACCCTAACCACTAACCCTAACCCTAACCCTAACACTCACCCTAACCCTAACCCTAACCCTAAACCTTACTCTAACCCTAACACTAACCCTAACCCTTACCCTTACCCTAACCCTAACTATAAACATAACCCTCACCCTAATACTAAACCTAACACTTACCCTAACCCTAACCCTTACCCTAACCCTAACCCTAACCCCAAAGCTAACGTTAACCCTAACCCTCAACCTTATCCTAACCCTAACCTTAAAACTAACCCTAACCCTAACCCTAAACCCTACCCTTACCCTAACCCTAACCCCAAACGTAACCCTAACCTTAACCATTACCCTTAGCCTAACCCTAACCCTAACCCTTAACCTTATCCTTACCCTAAATCAAACCCTAACCCATACCCTAACCCTAACCCTAACCCTAACCCTAACCCTAAACTTTACCCTTACCCTAAACCTAACCCTATCCCTTACCCTATCCCTAACCCTTACACTTACCTTAACCCTAACCCTAAACCTAGCCCTAACCATAACCCCTAACCCCAAATCTAAACCTAAACCTTACCCTTACCCTTACCCTAAACCTTACCCTAAACCTAACCCTAACCCTAAACCTAACCATTACCATAACCCTAACCCTAACCCTAACCCTTACCCTAACCCCAAACCTAACCCTAAACCTAACCCTAACCCTAACCCCTAACCCTAACCCTAACCCTAACCCTAAATCTTACCCTTACCCTAACCCTAAACCTAACATTTAACTTTACCCTAACGATAAACCTAACCCTAACCCTAACCATAACCATAACACTTACCCTTACCTTAACCCATACCCAAACCCTAACCCTAACCATAACCCTACCCCTTACCCTTACCCTAACCCTAAGCCTAACCCTAACCCTAACACTAACCCTTACCCTAAACCTAACCCTGAACCTAACCCTAACTCTTACCCTATCCCTAAGCCTAACACAAACCCTAACCCTAAACCTAACCCTAACCCAAACCCTAACCCTAATCCTAACCCTAACACTAACCCTAACCCTAACCCCTAATCCTAACCCTTACCGTAACCTTACCCTTACCCTAACCCTAACCCTTACCATAAATCTAACCTTAACCCTAACCCTAACACCTAACCCTAACACTAACCCTTACCCTAACCCTAACCCTAACCCTTACCTTAACCCTAACCCTAACACTAACCCTAACCCTAACCCTTACCCTTACCCGAACCCTAACCCTTACCCTTACCCTAAACCTAAACATAACCTTAATGCTAACACTGAAAATAACCCTAACCCTAAACCTTACCCTAAACCTAAACTTAACCGTAACCCTAACACTTACCCTTTCCGTAACCCTAACCCTAACCTTAAACCTAACCCAAACTGTAACCCTAACCCTAAGCCTTACCCTTACCCTAACCCTAACCCTAATCCTAACCCTAAAACTAACCCTAACCCTTACCCTTACCCTAACCCTAAACCTAAACCTAACCCTAACCCTAACCTTAACCCTAAACCTAACCCTAACCCTAACCCTAATCCCTAACCCTAACCCTAACCCTTACCCTAACCTTAACACTAACCCTAAACCTTACCCTTACCCTTACCCTAACCCTAATCCAAACCCTAAGCCTAACACTAACCTTAACCCTAACACTTACCCTTACCCTAACTCTAAACCTAACCCTAACACTAACCTTCACCCTAAACCTAAACCTAACCCTTACCCTTACCCTAACGCTAACCCTAACCTTAAGTGCAACCCTAAACCTAAACCTAACCCTAAGCCGAACCCTAACCCTAACCCTAACCCTAACACTAAACCTAATCCTTACCCTTCCCCTAATCCTAACCCTAACCCCAACCCTAAACCTAACACTTATTCTAACCCTAACCCTAACCTTAAACCTAATCCTCACCCTAACCCTAACACTTACCCTTACCCTAAACCTAACACTAACCCTAACCCTAAACTTAACCCTAACTCCTAACCCTAACCCTAACCGTATCCCTTAACCTTACCCTAACCCTAACCCTATCCTTAACCCTAACCGTAAACCTATCCCTAACCCTTACCCTTACCCTAAACCTAACCCTAAACTTAATGCTAACCCTAACCCTAACACTAACCCTTACCCTAATCATAACCTTAACCCTAATCCTTACGCTAACCCTAACCCTTACGCTTACCCTTTCACAAAACCTAACCCTAACCCTAACCCTTACCCTTACCCTAACCCTAATCGAAACCTAACCATTAAACTAACCCTAACCCTAACCCTAACCTTAACCCTATCCCTAACCCTAACCCTAAACCTTACCCTTACGCTAACCCTAACCCTAAACCTAACCCTAATCCTAAACCTAAACCTAACCCTTACCCTAACCCTAACCCTAAACCTAACTATAACCCTAACCCTAACCCTAACCCTAACCACTAACCTTATCCCTAAACCTAACCCTAACCCTTACCCTAACCCAACCCTTATCCTTAAGCTTAGCCTAACGCCAACCCTAACCTTTCCGAACCCTAAACCTAACCCTAACCCTAACACTTACCCTAACCCTAAACCTAACCCTAACACAAACCCTAACACTGACCCTTAACCTAACCCTAACCCTTACCCTAACCCTTACCCTAACCCTAACCCTAACCCTAACCCCTAACCCTAACCTTAACACGAACCCTAAACCTAATCCTACCCCTAACCCTTACACTAACCCCAACCCTAAACTTAACCAGAACCCTAAACCTAACCCTAAATCTAACCCTTACCCTAACCCTAACCCTAATCCAAACCCTAACCCTAACCCTTACCCTACCCCTACCCCTACCCCTTACCCTCACCATAACACTAACACTAACCCTAACCCTTACCCTTTCCCAAACCCTAACCCTAACTTTAATGCTAACCCTAACCCTAACCCTAACCCCTATCCCTAACCCTAACCCTTACCCTAACACTAACACTAACCCTAGCCCTTACCCTTACCCTTATCCTAACCCTAACCCTAAATCTAACCCTAACCCCACACCTCACCCTGACCCTAACCCTAACCCTTAACCTTACTCTAACGCTAACCCTAAACCTTACCCTTACCCTAAGCCTAAACATAACCTTAAGGCTAACCTTGAACCTAACCCTAATCCTAAACCTAACCCTTACCCTAAACCTAACCCTAACCCTAACCCTAACCCTTACCCTTTCCCTAACCCTAAACCTAATCCTAACTCTAACCCTTACCCTAACCCTCAACCTAACCCTAACACTAACTTTAACCCTAACCGTAACCCTAACCCTAACCCTTACCCTCACCCTAACACTAATTCTAAAGCTAAACCTAAACCTAATCCTAACACTAACGCTTAACCATACCATATCCCTAAACCTAACCTTAACCCTAACCCCAAACCTAACCCTAAACCTAACCCTAACCCTAACCCCTAAACTAACCCTAACCCTAAATCTTACCCTTACCCTAACCCTAAACCTAACATTTACCCTTACCCTAACGATAAACATACCCCTAACCCTAAACCTAACCCTAACACTAATTCTAACCCTAACCCTAACCCTTACCCTTAACCTAACCCTAACCCTAACCATAACCATAACACTTACCCTTACCCTAACCCTAACCCTACCCCTTACACTTACCCTAACCCTAAGCCTAACCCTAACCCTAACACTAACCCTTACCCTAAACCTAACCCTGACCCTAACCCTAACTCTTACCCTAACCCTAACCCTAACACAAACCCTAACCCTAATCCTTACCCTAACACTAACCCTAACCCTAACCCCTAAACCTAACCCTTACCGTAACATTACCCTTACCCTAACCCTAACCCTTACCATAACTCTAACACTAACCCTAACCCTAACACCTAACCCTAACACTAACCCTTACCCTAACCCTAACCCTAACCCTTACCTTAACCCTAACCCTAACACTAACCCTAACCCTAACCCTTACCCTTACCCTAACCCTAACCCTTATCCTTACCCTAAACCTAAACATAACCTTAATGCTAACACTGAAAATAACCCTAACCCTAACCCTTACCCTAAACCTAAACTTAACCGTAACCCTAAAACTTACCCTTTCCGTAACCCTAACCCTAACCTTAAACCTAACCCAAACTGTAACCCTAACCCTAACCCTTACCCTTACCCTAACCCTAACCCTAATCCTAACCCTAAACCTAACCCGAACCCTTATCCTTAACCTAACCCTAAACCTAAACCTAACCCTAACCCTAACCTTAACCCTAACCCTAACCCTAACCCTAACCCTAATCCCTAACCCTAACCCTAACCTGTACCCTAACCTTAACACTATCCCTAAACCTTACCCTTACCCTTACTCTAACCCTAATCCAAACCTAAGCCTACCCTAACCTTACCCCTAACACTTACCCTTACCCTAACTCTAACCCTAACCCTAACCCTAACCTTCACCCTAACACTAACCCTAACCCTAACTCTTACCATAACGCTAACCCTAACCTTAAGTGCAACCCTAAACCTAAACCTAACCCTAAGCCGAACCCTAACCCTAACCCTAACCCTAACACTAAACCTAACCCTTACCATTCCCCTAATCCTAACAATAACCACAACCCTAAACTTAACCCTTACTCTAAGCCTAACCGTAACCTTAAACCTAATCTTCACCCTAACCCTAACACTTACCCTTACCCTAAACCTAACCCAAACCCTAACCCTAACCTTAACCCTAACTCCTAACCCTAACCCTAACCATATCCCTTAACCTTACCCTAACCCTAACCCTATCCTTAACCCTAACCGTAAACCTATCCCTAACCCTTACCCTTACCCTAAACCTAACCCTAAACTTAATGCTAACCCTAACCCTAACACTAACCCTTACCTTAACCATAACCCTAACCCTAATCCTTACCCTAACCCTAACCCTTACGCTTACCCTTTCCCAAAACCTAACCCTAACCCTAACCCTTACCCTTACCCTAACCCTAACCAAAACCTAGCCCTTACCCAAACCCTACCCTAACCCTAACCCCTAACCCTAACCTTAACACGAACCCTAAACCTAACCCTACCCCTAACCCTTACCCTAACCACAACCCTAAACTTAACCCGATCCCTAAACCTAACCCTAAATCTAACCCTTACCCTAACCCTAACACTAATCCAAACCCTAACCCTAACCCTTACCCTACCCCTAACCCTAACCCTTACCCAAACCATAACCCTAACACTAACCTTAACCCTTACCCTTTCCCAAACCCTAACCCTAACTCTAACCCTAACTTTAATGCTAACCCTAAACCTAACCCTAACCCCTATCCCTAACCCTAACCCTTAACCTAACACTAACACTAACCCTAGCCCTTACCCTTACCCTTATCCTAACCCTAACCCTAAATCTAACCCTAACCCCACACCTCACCCTGACCCTAAACCTAACCCTTAACCTTACTCTAACGCTAACCCTAAACCTTACCCTTACCCTAAACCTAAACATAACCTTAATGCTAACCTTGAACCTAAACCTAATCCTAAACCTAACCCTTACCCTAAACCTAACCCTAACCCTAACCCTAACCCTTACCCTCTCCCTAACCCTAAACCTAATCCTAACTCTAACCCTTACCCTAACCCTCACCCTAACCCTAACACTAACCTTAACCCTAACCGTAACCCTAACCCTAACCCTTACCCTCACCCTAACACTAATTCTAAAGCTAAACCTAACCCTAACCCTAAACCTAACGCTTAACCATAACACATCCCTAAACCTAACCTTAACCCTAACCCTAATCCTAACCCTAAACCTAACCCTAACCCTAACCCTAACCCTTACCCTACCCTAACCCTAACCCTAAACCTGAATCTAACCCTAACCCTAACCCTAACCCTTACCCTTACCATAACCCTAAACCTAATCCTAACCCTAAGCCTAAACTTAACCCTACCCCTCACCCTAACCCTAACCCTTATCCATATCCTAAACCTAACCTTAAACCTAACCCTAACCCTAACCCTAACCCTAACCCTTACCCTTACCATAACCCTAAACCTAATCCTAACCCTAAGGCTAAACTTAACCCTACCCCTCACCCTAACCCTAACCCTTATCCATATCCTAAACCTAAAATTAAACCTAACCCTAACCCTAACCCTAACCCTTACCCTTACCCTAACCCTAACCCTAAACCTCACACTAACCTAAACTTACACCTAAGCCCTAAACCTAACCCTAATTCTAACCCTAACCCTTACCCTTACCCTAAACCTAACCCTAAACTTAATGCTAACCCTAACCCTAACTCTAACCCTTACCCTAACCTTAACCCTAACCCTAATCCTTACCCTAACCCTAACCCTAATCCTTACCCTAACCCTAACCTTAATGCTAACCCTAACCCTAACCCTAACCCTTACCCTTTCCCTAAGCCTAACCCTATCCCTAATCCTTACCCTTACCCTAACCCTAACCCTAAACCTAAACCTAACCCTAACCATAACCCTAACCCTAACCCTAATCCTAACCCTTACCCTTACCTTAAACCTAACCCTAAACCTAACCCTAACCCTAACCCTTACCCTTACCCTAACCCTAACCCTAAACTTAACCCTAACCCTAACCCTAACCCCTGACCCTAACCCTAACCCTAACCCTAATCCTTACCCTTACCCTAACCCTAAACCTAACCTTAATGCTAACACTAACCCTAAACCTAACCCTTACCCTAACCCTCACCCTAACCATAACCATAACCTTTACCCTAACACTAACACTAACCCTAACCGTAACCTTTACCCTAACCCTAATCCTAACCCTAAACCCTACCCTAACCCTAACCCTAACCCAAAACCTAAACCTAACCCTAACCCTAACCCTAACGCTAACCTCTAACCCTAAGTCTAAGCCTAACCCTTACCCTTATCCTAACCTCAAAATTAACCCTAACCGTTACCCTTACCCTAACCCTAACCATAAACCTATCCCTAACCCTAACCCTAACCCTAAACCCCAATCCTAACCCTAACCCTAACAATAACTCTAATCCTTAACCTTAACCTAACGCTAACCCTAAACTTAATGCTAACTGTAACCCTAACACTAACCCTAACACTTACCGTAACCCTAACCCTAATCCTTAGCCTAACCCTAACCCTAACCCTAACCCTTACCCTTTCCCTAACCCTAACCCTAACCCTAACACTTACCCTAACTCTAACCCTAACCCTTACCCTAACCCAAACCCTAAACCTAACCATAACCCTAAACCTAACCCTGACCCTAACCTAACCCTTACCCTAACCCTATCCCTAACCCTAACTCTAACCTTAACCCTAACCCTTACCCTTACACTAACCCTAACCCTAATCCTAACCCTTACCCTAACCCATACCCTTACCCTAAACCTAGCACTAACCCTAACCCTCATACTAACACTTACCCTAACCCTAACCCGAACCCTAATCCTAACCCCTAACCCTAACCCTAATGCTCACCCTAACCCTAACCCTAACACTTACCCTTACCGTTACCCTAACACTAGCCTTAACCCCAACCCTAATCCTAACCCTAACCCTCACCCTTACCCTAACCCTAACCCTAAACCTAACCCTAACCCTTACCCTACCCCTAAAACTAACCTTAACCCTAACCCTAACCTTAACCCTAATCCTTACCCTTACCATAACTCTAACAATAACCCTAACCCTAAACCGAACCCTAAACCTAACCCTTACCCTTAAACTAACCCTAACCCTAAACCTAACCCTAACCCTTACCCTTACCCTACCCCTAACCTCAACCTTAACCCTAACCCTAACACTAACCCTAAACCTAACCCTTACCCTTACCGAAACCCTATCCCAAAACCTAAGCCTAACAGTAACCCTAACCCTAACCCTTACCCTTACCCTAACCCTAACCCTAACCCCAACGCTTACCCTTACCCTAAACCTAACCCTAAACTTAATGCCAACTGTAACCCTTACCCTAACCCTAAGACTAACCCTAATCCTTACCTAACCCTAACCCTAAACCTAACCCTTACCCTTTCCGTAAGCCAAACCCTAACCCTAACCCTAACCCTAAGACTAACTCTAACCCTAACCCTAACTCTAACCCTAACACTTACCCTTATCTAAACCTATCCCTAACCCTAACCCTTACCGTAACCCTTAACCTAACCCTTACCCTAACCCCTAACCCTAACATTAAGCCTAACCCTAACTCTAAACCATACCCTTACCCTAACATTAACCCTAACCCTAACACTTACCCTAACCCTAACCCTAACCCTTACACTAACCCTAACACTAACCCTAACCCCTAACCCTAACCCTAACCCTAACCCTAACACTCACCCTAACCATAACCCTAACCCTAACCCTTACCCTAACCCTAACACTAACCCTAACCCTTACCCTTACCCTAACCCTAACTCTAACCTTAAACCCAACCCTAAACCTAACCCTAACCCTTACCCTTACCCTTACCCTAACCCTAACCCTAACCCTAACCCTAACCCGAACACTAACACTTACCCTAACCCTAACCCTTACCCTAACCCTAACCCTAAACTTAACCCTAACTCTTTCCCTTACCCTAACCCTAACCCTAACCCTAACCCTAACCCTAAAACAAATCCTAACCTTAAACCTAATCCCTACCCTTACTCTAACCCTAACACCAAACTTAACCCTAACCCTAACCCTAACATAACCCTTACCCTTACCCTAACCCTAACCCTAACCCTAAACGTTAACCTTATCCTTACTCTAAATCTAACCCTAACCCTTACCCTAACCCTAAACCTAAACCTAACCCTAACCCTTATCCATACCCTAACCCTAACCCTAACCCTAAACCAAACCATAAACCTAACCCTAACCCTAACCCTAACCCTAACACTTACCCTTACCCTAACCCTAAACCTAACGCTAACCTTAACCATACTCCTAACCCTAACCCTAACCCTATCCCTTAACCTTACCCTAACCCTAACCCTATCCTTACCCTTACCGTAACCCTAAACCTAAACCTTAGCCTTACCCTAACACTAACCCTAACCTTAATGCTAACCCTAATTCTAACACTAACCCTTACCCTAACAATAACCCTAACCCTAATCCTTACCCTAACCCTAACCCTAACCCTAACACTTACCCTTTCCCAAAACCTAACCCTAACCATAACCCTAACAATTACCCTTAACCTTACCCTAACCCAAAACCTAAACTTAACCCTAACCCTAACCCTAACCCTAACCCTAACCTTATCCTATCCCTAACCCTAACCCTAAACCTTACCCTTACCCTAACCCTAA
This sequence comes from Megascapheus bottae, assembly GCA_024803745.1. NCBI lineage: Eukaryota > Metazoa > Chordata > Mammalia > Rodentia > Geomyidae > Megascapheus > Megascapheus bottae. Next base: position 103,755 of record JANJXV010001330.1, read on the forward strand.
CTCTATCCCTAACACTTATCATTATCTAAACCTATCCCTAACCCTAACCCTTACCGTATCCCTAAACCTAACCCTTACCCTAACCCCTAACCCTAAAACTAATACTAACCCTAACCCTAACCCTTTCACTAACCCTAACACTAACCCTAACCCCTAACCCTAACCCTAACCCTATCACTCACCCTAACCCTAACCCTAACCCTAAACCTTACCCTAACCCTAACACTAACCCTAACCCTTACCCTTACCCTAACTCTAACTCTAACACTTACACTAACCCTAACCCTAACCCTAACCCTAACACTAACCCTAACCCCTAACCCTAACCCTAACAATCACCCTAACCCTAACCCTAACCCTTACCCTAACCCTAACCGTAAACCTAACCCTAAACCTTACCCTAACCCTAACCCTAACCCTACCCTTAAGCCTAACTCTTTCCCTTACCCTAACCCTAAACCTAAACCTAAAACTAACCCTAACCCTAAACCTAAACCCTACCCTTACTCTAACCCTAACACCAAACCTAAACCTAACCCTAACCTTAAACCTAACCCTTCCCCGTACCCTAACCCTAACCCTAACCCTAACCCTTAACCTTATCCTTACTCTAAATCTAACCCTAACCCATACCCTAACCCTAAACCTAACCCTAACCCTAACCCTTATCCATACCCTAAACCTAACCCTAAACCCAACCCTAACCCTAACCCTAACCCTAACCGTAACCCTAACACTTACCCTTACCCTAACCATAACCATAACCTTAAACTTTACACTTACCCTAATCCCTTACACTTGCCTTAACCCTAACCCTAAACCTAACCTTAACCCTAACCCTAACCCTTATCCATACCCTAAACCTAAGCCTAAACCCAACCCTAACCCTAACCCTAACCCCTAACCTTAAGACTAAGCCTAACCCTTACCCTAACTCTAACCCTAACCCTAACCCTAACCCTTACCCTTTCCCTAAGCCTAACTCTATCCCTAACCCTTACCCTTACCCTAACCCTAACCCTAAACCTAAACCTAACCCTAACCATAACCCTAACCCTAACCCTAAGCCTAACCCTTACCCTAAACCTAACCCTAAACCTAACCCTAAACCTAACCCTAACCCTAACCCTTACCCTTACCCTAACCCTAACCCTAAACCTAACCCTAACCCTAACCCCTGACCGTAACCCTAACCCTAACCCTAATCCTTACCCTTACCCTAACCCTAACCCTAACCTTAATGCTAACACTAACCCTAAACCTAACCCTTACCCTAAACCTCACCCTAACCATAACCATAACCTTTACCCTAACCCTAACACTAACCCTCACTCTAACCTTTACCCTAACCCTAACCCTAACCCTAAACCCTACCCTAACCCTAACCCTAACCCAAACCCTAAACCTAACCCTAACCCTACCCCTAACGCTAACCCCTAACCCTAACCCTAAGCCTAACCCTTAAAACTTATCCTAACCTCAAAACTAACCCTAACCATTACCCTTACCCTAACCCTAACCGTAAACCTATCCCTAACCCTAACCCTAAACCTAACCCCCAATCCTAACCCTAACCCTAACAATAACTCTAATCCTTACCCTTAACCTAATGCTAACCCTAAACTTAATGCTAATCCTAACCCTAACCCTAACCCTAACCCTAACACTTACCGTAACCCTAACCCTAATCCTTAGCCTAACCCTAACCCTAACCATAACCCTTACCCTTTCCCTAACCCTAAACCTAACCCTTACCCTAACTCTAACCCTAAACCTTACCCTAACCCAAACCCTAAACCTAACCATAACCCTAAACCTAACCCTTACCCTAACCTAACCCTTACCCTAACCCTATCCCTAACCCTAACTCTAACCTTAACCCTAACCCTTACCCTTACACTAACCCTAACCCTAATCCTAACCCTTACCCTAACCCATACCCTTACCCTAAACGTAGCACTAACCCTAACCCTGATACTAACACTTACCCTAACCCTAACCCGAACCCTAATCCTAACCCCTAACCCTAACCCTAATGCTCACCCTAACCCTAACCCTAACACTTACCCTTACCGTTACCCTAACACTAGCCTTAACCCCAACCCTAATCCTAACCCTAACCCTCACCCTTACCCTAACCCTAACCCTAAACCTAACCCTAACCCTTACCCTACCCCTAAAACTAACCTTAACCCTAACCCTAACCTTAACCCTAATCCTTACCCTTACCATAACTCTAACAATAACCCTAACCCTAAACCGAACCCTAAACCTAACCCTTACCCTTAAACTAACCCTAACCCTAAACCTAACCCTAACCCTTACCCTTACCCTACCCCTAACCTCAACCTTAACCCTAACCCTAACACTAACCCTAAACCTAACCCTTACCCTTACCGAAACCCTATCCCAAAACCTAAGCCTAACAGTAACCCTAACCCTAACCCTTACCCTTACCCTAACCCTAACCCTAACCCCAACGCTTACCCTTACCCTAAACCTAACCCTAAACTTAATGCCAACTGTAACCCTTACCCTAACCCTAAGACTAACCCTAATCCTTACCTAACCCTAACCCTAAACCTAACCCTTACCCTTTCCGTAAGCCAAACCCTAACCCTAACCCTAACCCTAAGACTAACTCTAACCCTAACCCTAACTCTAACCCTAACACTTACCCTTATCTAAACCTATCCCTAACCCTAACCCTTACCGTAACCCTTAACCTAACCCTTACCCTAACCCCTAACCCTAACATTAAGCCTAACCCTAACTCTAAACCATACCCTTACCCTAACATTAACCCTAACCCTAACACTTACCCTAACCCTAACCCTAACCCTTACACTAACCCTAACACTAACCCTAACCCCTAACCCTAACCCTAACCCTAACACTCACCCTAACCATAACCCTAACCCTAACCCTTACCCTAACCCTAACACTAACCCTAACCCTTACCCTTACCCTAACCCTAACTCTAACCTTAAACCCAACCCTAAACCTAACCCTAACCCTTACCCTTACCCTTACCCTAACCCTAACCCTAACCCTAACCCTAACCCGAACACTAACACTTACCCTAACCCTAACCCTTACCCTAACCCTAACCCTAAACTTAACCCTAACTCTTTCCCTTACCCTAACCCTAACCCTAACCCTAACCCTAACCCTAAAACAAATCCTAACCTTAAACCTAATCCCTACCCTTACTCTAACCCTAACACCAAACTTAACCCTAACCCTAACCCTAACATAACCCTTACCCTTACCCTAACCCTAACCCTAACCCTAAACGTTAACCTTATCCTTACTCTAAATCTAACCCTAACCCTTACCCTAACCCTAAACCTAAACCTAACCCTAACCCTTATCCATACCCTAACCCTAACCCTAACCCTAAACCAAACCATAAACCTAACCCTAACCCTAACCCTAACCCTAACACTTACCCTTACCCTAACCCTAAACCTAACGCTAACCTTAACCATACTCCTAACCCTAACCCTAACCCTATCCCTTAACCTTACCCTAACCCTAACCCTATCCTTACCCTTACCGTAACCCTAAACCTAAACCTTAGCCTTACCCTAACACTAACCCTAACCTTAATGCTAACCCTAATTCTAACACTAACCCTTACCCTAACAATAACCCTAACCCTAATCCTTACCCTAACCCTAACCCTAACCCTAACACTTACCCTTTCCCAAAACCTAACCCTAACCATAACCCTAACAATTACC
>JANJXV010001330.1:112500-135000 GCA_024803745.1 Megascapheus bottae
AACCCTAACCTTACCCTAACCCTAACCATATCACTAACCCCTAACCCTAACCCTAACCCTAACCCTAACCCTTACCCTTACACTAACCCTAACGCTAATCTTGAACCCTAACTCTAACCCTAACCCTAACCCTAACCCTAAACCTAATCCTAAAACATTCCCTAAACCTAAACCTAACCCTAACCCTACCCCTTACCCTTCCCCAAAATCTAACCCGAACCCTAACACTTACTGTAACCCTAACCCTAAACTAACCCTTACCCTTACCCTAAACCTAACACTAAACCTAACCCTTACCCTAACACTTACCCTAACCCTAACCCTAACCCTAACCCTTACCCTAACCCTAACCCTAAACCTAACCCTAACCCTAACCCCTAACCCTAAACCTAACCCTAACCCCTAAACCTAACCCTAACCCTAACCCTTACCCTTAACCTAACCCTAACCCTAAACCTAACCCTAACCCAAACACTTACCCTAAACCTAACCTAACACTAACACATACCCTAACCCTAACCCTTACCCTTAACCTAACCCTAACCCTAACACTAACCCTAACACTTACCCTTACCCTAACCCTAACCCTTACCCTAACCCTAACCCTAACCCTAACCCTAACCCTTACCCTTACCCTAACCCTAAGCCTAACCCTAAACCTAACACTTAACCTTACCTTAACCCTAACCCTGACCCAAACCCTAACCTTACCCTAACCCTAACCATTTCCCTAACCCCTAACCCTAACCCTAACCCTAACCCTTACCCTTACACTAACCCTAACGCTAATCTTGAACCCTAACTCTAAACCTAACCCTAACCCTAACCCTAAACCTAATCCTAAAACATTCCCTAACCCTAAACCTAACCCTAACCCTACCCCTTACCCTTCCCCAAAATCTAACCCGAACCCTAACACTTACTGTAACCCTAACCCTAAACTAACACTTACCTTAACCTAATATTAACCCTAAACTTAACCCGAACCCTAAACCTAAATCTAACCCTAACCCTTAACCTAACCCTAATCCTAACAATAACCCTAACCCTAACACTTACCGTTACCCTAACCCTAACCCTAACTCTTACCCTAACCCTAACCCTAACACAAACCCTAACCCTAACCCTAACACTTACCCTAACCCTAAACCTAAACCTCACACTAACCCTAACCCTAACCCCTAACCCTAACCCTAACCCTAACCCTAACCCTTACCCTATCCTAAACACTAACACTTACCATTACCCTAACTCTAACACTAACCCTAACCCTAAGATTTACCCTAACCCTAAACCTAACCCTAACACTTACCCTTACCCTAACGCTAACCCTAACCTTAACCCCAAACCTAATCCTAACACTAACCCTAAGCCGAACCCTTACCCTAACACTAACCATAGCCCTAACCCCAACCCTTACCCTTCCCCTAATCCTAATCCTAACCCCAACCCTAAACCTAACCCTTACCCTAACCCTAACCCTAACACTAAATCTAATCCTCACACTAACCCTAACCCTAACCCTTACCCTAACCCTAACCATAAACCTAACGCTAAACTTAACTCTAACTCCTAACCCTAACCCTAACCCGATCCCTTAACCTTACCCTAACCCTAACCCTATCCATAACTCTAACAGTAACCATAACCCTAACCGTTAACCTTACCCTAACACTAATAATAAACTTAATGCTAACCCTAACCCTAACACTAAACCTTACCCTAAAAATAACCCTAACCCTAATCCTTACCCTAACCCGAACCCGAACAATAACCCTTACCCTTTCCCAAACCCTAACACTAACCCTAACCCTTACCCTTACCCTAAAGCTAAACCTAAACCTAACCCTAAACCTAACACTAACCGTAAACCTATCCCTAACCCTAACCCTAACCCTTACCCTTACCCTAACCCTAACCCCAAACCTAACCCTAATCCTAACCCTAAACCTAACCCTTACCCTAACCATAACCCTAAACCTAACCCTAACCCTAACCCTAACCCTTAACCCTACCATATCCCTAAAACTAACACTAACCCTAACCCTAATCCTAACCCTAAACCTAACACTAACCATAACCCTAACCCTTACCCTTACCCTAACCCTAACCCTAAACCTAAACCTAACCCTAACACTAACCCCTAACCATTACCCTAATCCTAAACCTAACCCCAACCCCTAAACCTAACGCTAACCCTAACGCTCACCCTAACCCTAACCTTAACCCTAAACCTTACCCTATACCTATCCCTAACCCTAACCCTTACTCTTACACTAACCCTAACCCTAAACTTAACCCCAACCCTAAGCCTAACCCTAACCCTTACCCTTACCCTTACCCTAATCCTAACCCTTACCCTATCCCTAAACCTAACCCTAACCCTTACCCTAACTCTAAACCTAACCCTAAACCTAACCCTAACCTTTCCCCTTACAGTAATCCTAACCCTAAAACTAACTCTGACCCTAACCCTAACCCTCACCATTACCCTAACCCTAACCCTAACCCTATCATTTACCCTAACCCTAAACCTAACCCTAAACCTAACCCTAACCATTACCCTAACCATAAAACTAAACCTAACTCTAACCCTCACCCTAACCCTAACCCTTACCCTAACCCTAACCCTAACCCTTACCCTTACACCAAACCTATCCCTAACCTTAAACCTAACCCTAACCCTTTCCCTTACCGTAACCCTTAACCTAACCTTAATGCTAACCCTAACCCTAATCCTAACCCTAACCCTTACGCTAACCCTAACCCTAACCGTAATCCTCAACCTAACCCTAATCCTAACCCTAACCCTTACCGTTTCCCTAACCCTAACCATAACCATAACACTAACCATTAACGTTACCCTTACCCTAACACTAACCCTAACCCTTACCCTAACCCTAACCCTAAACGTAACCCCAACCCTAACCCTAACCCTAAACCTTACCCTTACCCTAAACCTAACACTAACCCTAACCCTAACCTTAACCCTAACCCTAACCCTAACCCTAACACTTACCGTTACCCTAACCCTAAACCTAACCCCAACCCTAACTCTTACCCTAACCCTAAACCTAACCCTATACCTTAGCCTAACCCTAACCCTAACCCTAACCCTTACCCTAACCCTAACCCTAACCCTAACCGTTACCCTTACACTAAACCAATCCCTAACCCTAAACCTAACCCTAACCCTTTCCCTTACCATAACCCTAACCCTAACCTTAATGCTAACCGTAACCCTAACCGTAACCCTAACCCTTACCCTAACCCTAACACTAACCCTAATCCTTACCCTAACCCTAACCCTTACCCTAACTCTAACCCTAACCCTAACCCTAACCCTAACCCTTACCCTAACCCTAACCCTTACCCTAACCCTAACCCTAATCCTAACCCTAACCCTTACCCTTACCCTAAATCTAACCCTAAACTTAATGCTAAACCTAACCGTACTCTAACCCTAATCCTTACCCTAACCCTAACCCTAATCCTTACCCTAAACCTAACCTTAACCCTACCCCTACCCCTAACCCTAACCCTTAACTTTACCCTTACCCTAACCCTAACGATTACCCTTTCCCTAACCCTAACCCTAACCCTAACCCTAACCCTCACCCTAACCTTAATGATAAACCTAACCATAACCCTAACCCCTATCACTAACCCTAACCGTTACCCTAACACTAACACTAACCCTAACCCTTTCCCTTACCCTAACCCTAACCATAAACCTCACCCTAACCCTACCCCTAACCCTAACCCTAACCCTTACCCTTACCGTAAACCTAACCCTAACCCTTACCCTTATCCTAACTCTAACCCTAACCCTAATCCTAACCCTAACCCTTACCCTAACCCTAACCCTTACCCCAAACCTAACACTAACCCTAACCCTAACTCTTACCCTTGCCCTAACCCTAACCGGAAACCTCACCCTAACCCTACCCCTAACCCTAACCCTAACCCTTACCCTTACCATAACCCTAAAACTAATCCTAACCCTAACCCTAAACTTAACCCTAATCCTAACCCTAACCCTTACCCTTATTCTAACCCTAACCGTAAACCTAACCCTAACTCTTACCCTTACCCTTACCCTAACCGTAACCCTAAATCTAACCCTAACCCTAACCTTAACCCTAACCCCTATCCATAACCCTAATCCTAACCCTAACCCTTACCCTTACACTAAATCTAACCCTAAACTTAATGCTAAACCTAACCGTAATCTAACCCTAACCCTAACCCTAACCCTAATCCTTACCCTAAACCTAACCTTAACCCTTAATGCTATCCCTAAGCCTAACACTAACCGTAACCCTAACCGTAACCCTAACCCTTACCCTAACCCTAACACTAAACCTAATCCTTACCCTAACCCTAACCCTAACCCTAACCCTAACCCCTGACCCTAACCCTAACCCTAACCCTTACCCTTACCCTAACCCTAACACTAACTTTAATGCTAACACTTACCCTAAACCTAACCCTTACCCTATCCCTCACCCTAATCCTAACCATAAACTTTACCCTAACCCTTACCCTAACCCTAACCCTAACTCAAAACTTAAACCTAACCCTAACCCTAACCCTAAGAGTAACCCCTAACCATAACCCTAAACCTAACCCTTACCCTTATTCTCACCTCAAAACTTACCCTAACCGTTACTCTACCCTAACCATAACCCTAAACCTATCCCTAACCCTAACCCTAACCCCCAAACCTAACCCTAACCCTAACAATAACTCTAAACCTTACCCTTACCCTAACCCTAACCCTAAGCTTAATGCTAACCCTAACCCTAACCCTAACACTTACACTAACCCTAAACCTAACCCTTAGCCTAACCCTAACACTAACCCTAACATTAACCCTTACCCTTTCCCTAACCCTAACCCCAACCCTAACCCCTACCCTAACCCTAACCCTAACCCTTACCCTAACCCTAACCCTAAACCAAACCCTAACCCTAAACCTAACCCTTACCTAACCCTAAGCCTTACCCTAACCCTATCCCTAACACTAACCCTATTTGTAACCCTAACCCTTACCGTTGCCCTAACCCTAACCCTAACCCTAACCCTATCCTTTACCCTAACCCTAACCCTAATCCTAACCCTATCCCTTACCCTTAACCTAACTTCAAAACAAACCCTACCCCTTACCCTAACACTTTCCCTTACCCTAACCCTAACCCTAAACTTAACCCTAACCCTAACCCTAACCCTAACCCTCACCCTTACCCTAAACCTAACCCTAACCCTAACCCTTACCCCTACCCTAATCCTAAACCTAACCCTAACCGTTACCCTAACCCTAACCCTAACCCTTACCCTAACCATAACCCTAAACCTAAACCTAACCCTAAACCTACCCCTTCCCCTAACCCTAACCCTTACCCTAACCCTATCCCTAAACCTACCCCTAAACCTAACCTTAACCCTAACCCTTACCCTTACCCTAACCCTAACCCTAAAACTAACCCTATCGCTTATCTTAACCCTAAACTTAACCCTAAACCTAACATTTACCCCTACCTTAACCCTAACCCTAACCCAAACCCCTAAACCTAACCCTAATCCTAAACCTTACCCTTACCCTAACCCTAAACCTAACCCTAACCCCTAACCCTAACCCTAACCCTAACCCTTACCCTTACCCTAACCCTAACCCTAACTTAACCCTAACACTAACAGTAACACTAACACTAACTCTTACACAAACCCTAACCCTAACCCTAAACTTTACCCTTACCCTAACCCTAACCCTAACCCTAAACCTAACCCTAACCCTAACCCTTACCCTTATCCTGACCATAACCCTAACCCTAACCCTTACCCTAACACTAACCCTAACCCTAACCCTATACCTTACCCTAACACTAACCCTAACCTTAATGATAACCCTAACCCTAACCCTAACCCTTACCCTAACCCTAACCCTAATCCTAATCTTTACCCTAACCCTAAACCTTACCCTTACCCTAAAGCTAAACCTAACCCTAAACCTAACCCTAACCATTACCTTAACCCTAACCCTAACACTAAACCTAATCCTAACCCCTAACCCTAACCATAACCCTAAATCTTACCCTAACCCTAACCCTAACCCTAACCCAAACCCTAAACCTTACCCTTACCCTAACCTTAACCCTAAACTTTACCCTAACTATAACACTAACCCTAAACCTACCCCTTACCCTTACCCTAACCCTAACGCTAAGCCTAACCCTAACCCTAACCCTAACTCTTACCCTTACCCTAACCCTAACCCTAACCCTAATCCGTACCCTAACCCTAACCCTACCCTAACCCTTACCCCTACCCAACGCTTACCCAAACTCTAAAACTAACACTTACCCTTACCCTAACCCTAATCATAAACCTAACCTAATCCTAACCCTAACCATAACCCTGACCCTTACTCTAACCCTAACCGTGACCTTAACCCCAAACCTAAACCTAAACCTAAACTTTACCCTTACCCTAACCCTAACCATAAACCTAACCCTAACCCTAACCCTAAACCTTACCCTAACCCTAACCCTTACCCTAACCCCAATCCTAACTCTAACCCTAACCTTAGCCCTAACACTTACCCTTACCCTAACCTTAACCCTAACCCTTACCCTTATCCTAACCCTAACCCCAAAACTAACCCTAACTGTAACCTTAACCCTAACCTTAACACTTACCATTACTCTAAACCTAACCCTAACCCTTACCCTAACCATAACACTAACCCTTACCCTTACCATAACCTTAACCCTAAGCATAACCCTAACACTTACCCTTACCCTAACCCTAACCCTGACCCTAACCCTAATCCTAACCCTAACGCTAACACTTGCTCTTACCCTAACCCTAAACCTAAATCTAACCCTAACCCTAACGTTAACGCTAAACCTTACCCTTACACTAACACTAACCTTAAACATTACCCTTACTCTAAACCTAACCCTAACGCTAACCCTAACCCTAACCATTACCTTAACCCTAACCCTAACCCCTAACCCTAACCCGAACCCTAAACCTTACCCTTACCCTAACCCTAACCCTTACCCTTTCCCTAACCCTAACCCTAACCGTAACCCTAACCCGTACCCTTACCCTACCCCTAAACCTAACCCTAAACCTAACCCTAACACTAACCCTAACCCTTAACCCTAACCCTAACCCTAACCCTTACCCTTACCCTAACCCTAACCCTAACCCTTACCCTTATCCTAAACCTAACCCTAACCCTAACCCTAACACTTACTCTTACCCTAACCCGAAACCTAACCTTAATGTTAACTCTACCCCTAACCCTAACCCTAACCCTAACACTTACCCTAACCACTAACCCCAACCCTAACCCTAACCCTTACCCTTACTCTAACACTAACCCTAAACCTAACCGTAAACCTAACCCTAAACCTTACCCTTACTCTAACCCTAACCCTAAAACTAACCCTAACCCTAACCCTTACCCTTACCCTTATCCTAAACCTAACCCTAACCCTAACCCTAACACTTACACTTACCCTAACCCAAAACCTAACCTTAATGTTAACCCTACCCCTAAACCTAACCCTAACCCTAACATTTACTCTAACCACTAACCCTAACACTAACCCTAACACTTACCCTAACCCCAACCCTATCCCTTACCCTTACCCTATCCCTAATCCTAACCATAACCCTAACCCTAACCTTACTACTAACACTTACCCTTACCCTAACCCTAACCATAACCCTAACCTTCACCCTAACCCTAACCCTAACCCTAACCCTAACCATTACCCTTACCCTAACCCTAACCCTAACCCTTACTCTTAACTTCACGATAAACCTTACCCTGAATCTAACCCTATCCATTACCCTACCTTAACCCTAACACTTACCCTTACCCTACACCTAACCCTAATCCTAACCCTTTCCCTAATCCTTACTCTTACCTAAAACTAACCCTAACGCTTACCCTAACTCTAACCCTAAACCTAAACCTAACAATTACCCTTACCTTAACACTAACCCTAACCCTAACCCCTAACCCTAACCCTAATCCTAAAGCTTACCCTTACCCTAACCCTAAACCTAACCCTAACCCTAACCCTAACCCCTAACCATAACCATAACCCTAACCCTAACCCTTGCCCTTACCCTAACCCTAACCCTAACTTAACCCTAACCCTAACAAAAACCCTAACAGCAACTCTTACACTAACCCTAACCCAAACCCTAAATCTAACCCAAACCCTAACCCTAACCTTACCCTAACCATAACCCTAACCCGAACGCCTAACCCTAACACTTACCCTAACCCTAACCCCTACCATAACCCTTACCCTCACCCTAACCCTAACCCTTACCCTAACTCTAACCCTAACTCTAACCCTAACCCTAACCCTAACCCTTACCGTAACCCTAACCCTTACCCTAACCCTAACCATAACACTAACCCTAACCCTAACCCTTACCCTTACCCTAACCCTAACCCTAACCCTCACCCTAACCTTAATGATAACCCTAACCCTAACCCTAACCCTAACCCCTATCACTACCCTAACCCTTTCCCTTACCCTAACCCTAAACATAAACCTCACTGTAACCCTACCCCTAACCCTAACCATAACCCTTACCCTTACCGTAACCCTAACCCTAACCCTTACCCTTACCCTACACCTAAACATAACCTTAATGCTAACCCTGAACCTAACCCTAACCCTAACCCTAACCCTTACCACAAACCTAACACTAACCCTAACCCTAACTCTTACCCTAGCCCTAACCCTAACCGGAAACCTAAACCTAACTCTAACCCTAACCCTAACCCTTACCCTTACCATAACCCTAAAACTAATCCTAACCCTAACCCTAAACTTAACCCTAACCCTAAACCTAACCCTAACCCTTACCCTGATTCTAACCCTAACCGTAAACCTAACCCTAACTCTTACCCTTACCCTTACCCTAACCCTAACCCTAAATCTAACCCTAACCCTAACTTTAACCCTAACCCCTATCCATAACCCTAATCCTAACCCTAACCCTTACCCTTACCCTAAATCTAACCCTAAACTTAATGCTAAATCTAACCGTACTCTAACCCTAACCCTTACCCTAACCCTAACCCTAACCCTAATCCTTACCCTAAACCTAACCTTAACCCTTAATGCTATCCCTAAGCCTAACACTAACCCTAACCGTAACACTTTCCCTAAGCCTGACCCTATCCCTAACAATTACCCTTACCCTAACCCTATCACTAACCCTAAACCTAACCTTAACCATAACCCTAACCCTAAACATAACCTTAACCCTTACCCTTACCCTAACCCTAACCCTAAACCTAACCCTAACCCTAACCCTAACCCCAGACCCTAACCCTAACCCTAACCCTAACCCTAACCCTTACCCTAACCCTAACCCTAACACTAACCCTTACCCTAACCCTTACCCTTACCCTAACCCTAACCCTAACCCTAACTCTAACCCTAACCTTAATGCTAACCCTAACCCTAACCCTAACCCCCATCGCTAACCCTAACTCTTACCCTAACCCTAACCCTTACTCTAACTCTAACCCTAACACCTAAACCTAACCTTACCCTAACCCTAACCCTAACACTAACCCTTATCCTAACCCTTACCCTAACCCTAACCCTAACCCTAACCCTAACCGTAATGCTAACCCTAACCCTAACCCCCCTCCCTAACCCTAACCCTTACCCTAACCCTAACACTAACACTAACTCTACACCTTACCCTTACCCTAACCCTAACCCTAAATCTAACCCTAACCCTACCCCTCACCCTGACCCTTACCCTAAACCTTACCCTTACTCTAACCCTAACCCTAACATTTACCCTTACCTAAACCTAAACATAACCTTAATGCTAACCCTGAACCTAACCCTAACCCTAAACCTAACACTAAACCTAACCCTAACCCTCACACTAACACTTAGCCTTACCCTAACCCCAACCCTAACCCTAACCCTAACTCTTACGCTAACCCTAACCCTAACCCAAACCGTAACCGTGACCCTTACCCTAACACTAACCCTAACCCCCAACCCTAACCCTTACCGTAACCCTAACCCTAACCGTAACCCTTACCCTTTACCTAACCCTAACATTTACCCTAACTATAACCCTAAACCTAACCCTAACACCTAACCCTAACCCTTACCCTAACCCTAACCCTTACCCTTCGTTAACCCTAATCATAACACTAACCCTAACCCTAACCCTTACACTTATCCTAACCCTAACCCTTACCCTTACCCTAAACCTAAACATAACCTTAATGCTAACCCTTACCCTAACCCTAACCCTAATCCTAACCCTTACCCTAAACCTAACCCTAACCCTAACCCTGACCCTAACCCTAACCTTACCCTAACCCTAACCATAACCCTAACCCCTAACCCTAAACCTAACCCTAACCCTTACCCTTACCCTAACCCTAACGCTAATCCTAAACCCTAACCCTAACCCTAACCCTAACCCTAACACATACCCTTACCTAACCCTAAACCTAATCCTAAAACTTTCCCTAACCCTAAACCTAACCCTAACCCTACCCCTTACCCTTCCCCAAACTCTAACCCTAACCCGAACACTTACCGTAACCCTAACCCTAAACTAACACTTACCTTAACCTAACACTAACCCTAACCCTAACCCTTACCCTTATCCTAACCCTAACCCTTACTCTTACCCTAAACCTAAACATAACCTTATTGCTAACCCTGAACCTAACCCTAACCCTAACCCTAACCCTAACCCTTACCCTAAACCTAACCCTAACCCTAACCCTAACCATTACCCTTTCTGTAACCCTAACCCTAACCTTAAACCTAACCCTAACTCTAACCCTAACCCTAACCCTTTCCCTTAGCCTAAACCTAACCCAAATCTTAACCATAACCCTAACCCTTAACCTTACCCTAACCCTAACCCTAAACCTCACACTAACCCTAACCCTAACCCTTACCCTAACCCTAACCCTAACCCTAACTCCTAACCCTATCCCTTACACTAACCCTAACCCTAACCCTAACACTTAACCTTACCCTAACCCTAACCCTTACTCTAACTCTAACCCTAACACTAACCCTAACACCTAACCCTAACCCTTACCCTAACCCTAACCCTAACCCTTACCCTAACCCTAACCCTAACACTAACCCTTACCCTAACCCTTACCCTTACCCTAACCCTAACCCTAACCCTAACACTAACCCTAACCTTAATGCTAACCCTAACCCTAACCCTAACCCCCATCGCTAACCCTAACTCTTACCCTAACCCTAACCCTTACTCTAACTCTAACCCTAACACCTAAACCTAACCTTACCCTAACCCTAACCCTAACACTAACCCTTATCCTAACCCTTACCCTAACCCTAACCCTAACCCTAACCCTAACCTTAATGCTAACCCTAACCCTAACCCTTACCCTAACCCTAACACTAACACTAACTCTACACCTTACCCTTACCCTAACCCTAACCCTAAATCTAACCCTAACCCTACCCCTCACCCTGACCCTTACCCTAAACCTTACCCTTACTCTAACCCTAACCCTAACATTTACCCTTACCTAAACCTAAACATAACCTTAATGCTAACCCTGAACCTAACCCTAACCCTAAACCTAACACTAAACCTAACCCTAACCCTCACACTAACACTTAGCCTTACCCTACCCTAACCCCAACCCTAACCCTAACCCTAACTCTTACGCTAACCCTAACCCTAACCCAAACCGTAACCGTGACCCTTACCCTAACACTAACCCTAACCCCCAACCCTAACCCTTACCTTAACCCTAACCCTAACCGTAACCCTTACCCTTTACCTAACCCTAACATTTACCCTAACTATAACCCTAAACCTAACCCTAACACCTAACCCTAACCCTTACCCTAACCCTAACCCTTACCCTTCGTTAACCCTAATCATAACACTAACCCTAACCCTAACCCTTACACTTATCCTAACCCTAACCCTTACCCTTACCCTAAACCTAAACATAACCTTAATGCTAACCCTTACCCTAACCCTAACCCTAATCCTAACCCTTACCCTAAACCTAACCCTAACCCTAACCCTGACCCTAACCCTAACCTTACCCTAACCCTAACCATAACCCTAACCCCTAACCCTAAACCTAACCCTAACCCTTACCCTTACCCTAACCCTAACGCTAATCCTAAACCCTAACCCTAACCCTAACCCTAACCCTAACACATACCCTTACCTAACCCTAAACCTAATCCTAAAACTTTCCCTAACCCTAAACCTAACCCTAACCCTAACCCTACCCCTTACCCTTCCCCAAACTCTAACCCTAACCCGAACACTTACCGTAACCCTAACCCTAAACTAACACTTACCTTAACCTAACACTAACCCTAACCCTAACCCTTACCCTTATCCTAACCCTAACCCTTACTCTTACCCTAAACCTAAACATAACCTTATTGCTAACCCTGAACCTAACCCTAACCCTAACCCTAACCCTATACCCTAAACCTAACCCTAACCCTAACCCTAACCATTACCCTTTCTGTAACCCTAACCCTAACCTTAAACCTAACCCTAACTCTAACCCTAACCCTAACCCTTTCCCTTAGCCTAAACCTAACCCAAATCTTAACCCTAACCCTAACCCTTAACCTTACCCTAACCCTAACCCTAAACCTCACACTAACCCTAACCCTAACCCCTAAACCTAACCCTAACCCTAACCCTTACACTATTCTTATCACTAACACTTACCCTTACCCTAACTCTAACACTAACCCTAACCCTAAGATTCACCCTAACCCTAGACCTAACCCTAACACTTACCCTTACCCTAACGCTAACCCTAACCTTAACCCCAAACCTAATCCTAACCCTATACCTAAGCCGAACCCTTACCGTAACCCTAACCCTAACCCTAACCCCAACCCTTACACTTCCCCTAATCCTTACCCTAACCACAACCCTAAACCTAACCCTTACCCTAACCCTAACCCTAACACTAAATCTAATCCTCACCTTAACCCTAACCCTTACCCTTACCGTAACCCTAACCATAATCCTAACGTTAAACTTAACTCTAAGTCCTAAACCTAACCCTAACCCTATCCCTTAACCTTACCCTAACCCTAACCCTATCCATAACTCTAACCGTAACCCTAACCCTAACCGTTAACCTTACCCTAACACAACCCTAAACTTAATGCTAACCCTAACCCTAACACTAAACCTTACCCTAAAAATAACCCTAAACCTAATCCTTACCCTAACCCGAACCCTAACCCTTACACTTTCCCAAACCCTAACCCTAACCTTAACCCTTACCCTTACCCTAACCCTAACCCTAAACCTAACTCTAACCCTAAACCTAACACTAACCTTAACCCTATCCCTAACCCTAACCCTAAACCTTACCCTTACACTAACCCTAACCCTAAACTTACCCTAATCCTAACCATAAACCTAACGCTAAACTTAACTCTAACTCCTAACCCTAACCCTAACCCGATCCCTTAACCTTACCCTAACCCTAACCCTATCCATAACTCTAACAGTAACCATAACCCTAACCGTTAACCTTACCCTAACACTAATAATAAACTTAATGCTAACCCTAACCCTAACACTAAACCTTACCCTAAAAATAACCCTAACCCTAATCCTTACCCTAACCCGAACCCGAACAATAACCCTTACCCTTTCCCAAACCCTAACACTAACCCTAACCCTTACCCTTACCCTAAAGCTAAACCTAAACCTAACCCTAAACCTAACACTAACCGTAAACCTATCCCTAACCCTAACCCTAACCCTTACCCTTACCCTAACCCTAACCCCAAACCTAACCCTAATCCTAACCCTAAACCTAACCCTTACCCTAACCATAACCCTAAACCTAACCCTAACCCTAACCCTTAACCCTACCATATCCCTAAAACTAACACTAACCCTAACCCTAATCCTAACCCTAAACCTAACACTAACCCTAACCCTAACCCTTACCCTTACCCTAACCCTAACCCTAAACCTAACCCTAACCCTAAACCTAACACTAACCTTAACCCTATCCCTAACCCTAACCCTAACCCTTACCCTTACCCTAACCCTAACCCTAAACCTAACTCTAATCCTAACCCTAAACCTAACCCTTACCCTAACCATAACCCTATCCTAACCCTAAACCTAACCCTAACCCTAACCCTAACCTTACCCTAACCCTAACCCTAACCCTAATCCTAACCCTAAACCTAACACTAACCCTAACCCTAAACCTTACCCTTACCCTTACCCTAACCCTAACCCTAAACCTAAACCTAAACCTAACCCTAATCCTAACCCCTAACCCTTACCCTAATCCTAAACCTAACCCCAAACCCTAAACCTAACCCTAACCCTAACACTCACCCTAACCCTAACCCTAACCCTAAACCTTACCCTAAACCTATCCCTAACCCTAACCCTTACTCTTACCCTAACCCTAACCCTAACCTTAACCCCAACCCTAAGCCTAACCCTAAACCTTACCCTTACCCTAACCCTAACCCTTACCCTATCCCTAACCCTAACCCTAACCCTTACCCTAACTCTAAACCTAACCCTAACCCTAACCCTTACCCTATCCCTAAGCCTAACCCTAACCCTTACCCCAACCCTAACCCTAACCCTAACCCTAATCCTAACCCTTACATTATCCCTAACCCTAACCCTAACTCTCACCCTTACCCTAACTCTAAACCTAAACCTAAACCTAACCCTAACTTTTCCCTTTACAGTAATCCTAACCCTAAACCTAACTCTGACCCTAACCCTAACCCTAACCCTTACCCTAACCCTAACCCTAACCCTAACCCTTACCCTTACACTAAACCTATCCCTAACCCTAAACCTAACCCTAACCCTTTCCCTTACCGTAACCCTAACCCTAACCTTAATGCTAACCGTAACCCTAACCGTAACCCTAACCCTTACCCTAACCCTAACACTAACCCTAATCCTTACCCTAACCCTAACCCTTACCCTAACTCTAACCCTAACCCTAACCCTAACCCTTACCCTAACCCTAACCCTAAACCTAAACCTAACCCTAACCATAACCCTAACCCTAACCCTAATCCTAACACTTACCCTTACCCTAACCCTAACCCTAACCCTAACCCTTACCCTTACCCTAACCCTAACCCTAAACCCAACCCTAACCCTAACCCTAAACCTAACCCCTGACCCTAACCCTAACTCTAACCCTTAACCTTACCCTAACCCTAACCCTAACCTTAATGCTAACACTAACCCTAAACTAACCCTTACACTAACCCTCACCCTAACCCTAACCATAACCTTTACCCTAACCCTAACACTAACCCTAACCCTAACCTTTACCCTAACCCTAACCCTAAACCTAACCCCTACCCTAACCCTAACCCTAACCCAAATCCTAAACCTAACACTAACCCTAACCCTAACCCCTAACCCTAACCCTAACCCTAATTCTTACCCTTATCCTAACCTAAAAACTAACCCTAACCGTTACCCTTACCCTAACCCTAACCGTAAATCTATCCCTAACCCTAAACCTTACCCTAACCCCCAATCCTAACCCTAACCCTAAAAATAACTCTAATCCTTACCCTTACCCTAACCCTAAACATAACCTTAATGCTAACCGTAACCCTAACCCTAACCCTAATCCTTAGCCTAACCCTAACCCTAACCCTAACGATTACCCTTTCCCTAACCCTAACCCTAACCCTTACCCTAACTATAACCCTAACCCTTACCCTAACCCTAACCCTAAAACTAACCCTAACCCTATAGATAACCCTTACCCTAATCCTAACCCTAACCCTAACTCTAACCATTGCCCCTACGATAGTCCCAACCCTAAACCTAACCCTTAACGTAACCCTAACCCTTACCCTAAACATATACCTAACATATACCTAACCCTAAACCTAAACCTAACCTTAAACCTAACCCTTGCCCTTACCCTAAACCTAACCGTAAACCTAACCCTAATACTAAACATTACACTTACCCTAACCCTAAATCTAACCCTAACCCTAACCCCTAACCATAACCATAACCCTAACCCTAACCCTAATCCTAACCCTAAACCTAACACTAACCCTAACCCTAAACCTTACCCTTACCCTAACCCTAAACCTAAACCTAAACCTAACCCTAACTCTAACCCCAAACCCTTACCGTAATCCTAACCCTAACCCCAAACCCTAAACCTAACCCTAACCCTAACACTCACGATAACCCTAACCCTAACCCTAACCCTTACCCTAAACCTATCCCTAACCCTAACCCTTACTCTTACCCTAACCCTAACCCTAACCTTAACCCCAAACCTAAGCCTAACCCTAAACCTTACCCTTACCCTAACCCTAAACCTAACCCTTACCCTATCCCTAACCCTAACCCTAACCCTTACCCTAACTCTAAACCTAACCCTAACCCTAACCCTTACCATATCCCTAAGCCTAACCCTAGCCCTTACCCCAACCCTAACCCTAACCCTAACCCTAATCCTAACCCTTACCTTATCCCTAACCCTAACCCTAACTCTCACCCTTACCCTAACTCTAAACCTAACCCTAAACCTAACCCTAACCTTTCCCTTTACAGTAATCCTAACCCTAAACCTAACTCTGACCCTAACCCTAACGCTAACCCTTACCCTAACCCTAAACCTAACCCTATACCTTAGCCTAACCCTAACCCTAACCCTAACCCTTACCCTAACCCTAACCCTAACCCTAACCGTTACCCTTACACTAAACCAATCCCTAACCCTAAACCTAACCCTAACCCTTTCCCTTACCATAACCCTAACCCTAACCTTAATGCTAACCGTAACCCTAACCGTAACCCTTACCCTAACCCTAACACTAACCCTAATCCTTACCCTAACCCTAACCCTTACCCTAACTCTAACCCTAACCCTAACCCTAACCCTAACCCTTACCCTAACCCTAACCCTTACCCTAACCCTAACCCTAATCCTAACCCTAACCCTTACCCTTACCCTAAATCTAACCCTAAACTTAATGCTAAACCTAACCGTACTCTAACCCTAATCCTTACCCTAACCCTAACCCTAATCCTTACCCTAAACCTAACCTTAACCCTACCCCTACCCCTAACCCTAACCCTTAACTTTACCCTTACCCTAACCCTAACGATTACCCTTTCCCTAACCCTAACCCTAACCCTAACCCTAACCCTCACCCTAACCTTAATGATAAACCTAACCATAACCCTAACCCCTATCACTAACCCTAACCGTTACCCTAACACTAACACTAACCCTAACCCTTTCCCTTACCCTAACCCTAACCATAAACCTCACCCTAACCCTACCCCTAACCCTAACCCTAACCCTTACCCTTACCGTAAACCTAACCCTAACCCTTACCCTTATCCTAACTCTAACCCTAACCCTAATCCTAACCCTAACCCTTACCCTAACCCTAACCCTTACCCCAAACCTAACACTAACCCTAACCCTAACTCTTACCCTTGCCCTAACCCTAACCGGAAACCTCACCCTAACCCTACCCCTAACCCTAACCCTAACCCTTACCCTTACCATAACCCTAAAACTAATCCTAACCCTAACCCTAAACTTAACCCTAATCCTAACCCTAACCCTTACCCTTATTCTAACCCTAACCGTAAACCTAACCCTAACTCTTACCCTTACCCTTACCCTAACCGTAACCCTAAATCTAACCCTAACCCTAACCTTAACCCTAACCCCTATCCATAACCCTAATCCTAACCCTAACCCTTACCCTTACACTAAATCTAACCCTAAACTTAATGCTAAACCTAACCGTAATCTAACCCTAACCCTAACCCTAACCCTAATCCTTACCCTAAACCTAACCTTAACCCTTAATGCTATCCCTAAGCCTAACACTAACCGTAACCCTAACCGTAACCCTAACCCTTACCCTAACCCTAACACTAAACCTAATCCTTACCCTAACCCTAACCCTAACCCTAACCCTAACCCCTGACCCTAACCCTAACCCTAACCCTTACCCTTACCCTAACCCTAACACTAACTTTAATGCTAACACTTACCCTAAACCTAACCCTTACCCTATCCCTCACCCTAATCCTAACCATAAACTTTACCCTAACCCTTACCCTAACCCTAACCCTAACTCAAAACTTAAACCTAACCCTAACCCTAACCCTAAGAGTAACCCCTAACCATAACCCTAAACCTAACCCTTACCCTTATTCTCACCTCAAAACTTACCCTAACCGTTACTCTACCCTAACCATAACCCTAAACCTATCCCTAACCCTAACCCTAACCCCCAAACCTAACCCTAACCCTAACAATAACTCTAAACCTTACCCTTACCCTAACCCTAACCCTAAGCTTAATGCTAACCCTAACCCTAACCCTAACACTTACACTAACCCTAAACCTAACCCTTAGCCTAACCCTAACACTAACCCTAACATTAACCCTTACCCTTTCCCTAACCCTAACCCCAACCCTAACCCCTACCCTAACCCTAACCCTAACCCTTACCCTAACCCTAACCCTAAACCAAACCCTAACCCTAAACCTAACCCTTACCTAACCCTAAGCCTTACCCTAACCCTATCCCTAACACTAACCCTATCTGTAACCCTAACCCTTACCGTTGCCCTAACCCTAACCCTAACCCTAACCCTATCCTTTACCCTAACCCTAACCCTAATCCTAACCCTATCCCTTACCCTTAACCTAACTTCAAAACAAACCCTACCCCTTACCCTAACACTTTCCCTTACCCTAACCCTAACCCTAAACTTAACCCTAACCCTAACCCTAACCCTAACCCTCACCCTTACCCTAAACCTAACCCTAACCCTAACCCTTACCCCTACCCTAATCCTAAACCTAACCCTAACCGTTACCCTAACCCTAACCCTAACCCTTACCCTAACCATAACCCTAAACCTAAACCTAACCCTAAACCTACCCCTTCCCCTAACCCTAACCCTTACCCTAACCCTATCCCTAAACCTACCCCTAAACCTAACCTTAACCCTAACCCTTACCCTTACCCTAACCCTAACCCTAAAACTAACCCTATCGCTTATCTTAACCCTAAACTTAACCCTAAACCTAACATTTACCCCTACCTTAACCCTAACCCTAACCCAAACCCCTAAACCTAACCCTAATCCTAAACCTTACCCTTACCCTAACCCTAAACCTAACCCTAACCCCTAACCCTAACCCTAACCCTAACCCTTACCCTTACCCTAACCCTAACCCTAACTTAACCCTAACACTAACAGTAACACTAACACTAACTCTTACACAAACCCTAACCCTAACCCTAAACTTTACCCTTACCCTAACCCTAACCCTAACCCTAAACCTAACCCTAACCCTAACCCTTACCCTTATCCTGACCATAACCCTAACCCTAACCCTTACCCTAACACTAACCCTAACCCTAACCCTATACCTTACCCTAACACTAACCCTAACCTTAATGATAACCCTAACCCTAACCCTAACCCTTACCCTAACCCTAACCCTAATCCTAATCTTTACCCTAACCCTAAACCTTACCCTTACCCTAAAGCTAAACCTAACCCTAAACCTAACCCTAACCATTACCTTAACCCTAACCCTAACACTAAACCTAATCCTAACCCCTAACCCTAACCATAACCCTAAATCTTACCCTAACCCTAACCCTAACCCTAACCCAAACCCTAAACCTTACCCTTACCCTAACCTTAACCCTAAACTTTACCCTAACTATAACACTAACCCTAAACCTACCCCTTACCCTTACCCTAACCCTAACGCTAAGCCTAACCCTAACCCTAACCCTAACTCTTACCCTTACCCTAACCCTAACCCTAACCCTAATCCGTACCCTAACCCTAACCCTACCCTAACCCTTACCCCTACCCAACGCTTACCCAAACTCTAAAACTAACACTTACCCTTACCCTAACCCTAATCATAAACCTAACCTAATCCTAACCCTAACCATAACCCTGACCCTTACTCTAACCCTAACCGTGACCTTAACCCCAAACCTAAACCTAAACCTAAACTTTACCCTTACCCTAACCCTAACCATAAACCTAACCCTAACCCTAACCCTAAACCTTACCCTAACCCTAACCCTTACCCTAACCCCAATCCTAACTCTAACCCTAACCTTAGCCCTAACACTTACCCTTACCCTAACCTTAACCCTAACCCTTACCCTTATCCTAACCCTAACCCCAAAACTAACCCTAACTGTAACCTTAACCCTAACCTTAACACTTACCATTACTCTAAACCTAACCCTAACCCTTACCCTAACCATAACACTAACCCTTACCCTTACCATAACCTTAACCCTAAGCATAACCCTAACACTTACCCTTACCCTAACCCTAACCCTGACCCTAACCCTAATCCTAACCCTAACGCTAACACTTGCTCTTACCCTAACCCTAAACCTAAATCTAACCCTAACCCTAACGTTAACGCTAAACCTTACCCTTACACTAACACTAACCTTAAACATTACCCTTACTCTAAACCTAACCCTAACGCTAACCCTAACCCTAACCATTACCTTAACCCTAACCCTAACCCCTAACCCTAACCCGAACCCTAAACCTTACCCTTACCCTAACCCTAACCCTTACCCTTTCCCTAACCCTAACCCTAACCGTAACCCTAACCCGTACCCTTACCCTACCCCTAAACCTAACCCTAAACCTAACCCTAACACTAACCCTAACCCTTAACCCTAACCCTAACCCTAACCCTTACCCTTACCCTAACCCTAACCCTAACCCTTACCCTTATCCTAAACCTAACCCTAACCCTAACCCTAACACTTACTCTTACCCTAACCCGAAACCTAACCTTAATGTTAACTCTACCCCTAACCCTAACCCTAACCCTAACACTTACCCTAACCACTAACCCCAACCCTAACCCTAACCCTTACCCTTACTCTAACACTAACCCTAAACCTAACCGTAAACCTAACCCTAAACCTTACCCTTACTCTAACCCTAACCCTAAAACTAACCCTAACCCTAACCCTTACCCTTACCCTTATCCTAAACCTAACCCTAACCCTAACCCTAACACTTACACTTACCCTAACCCAAAACCTAACCTTAATGTTAACCCTACCCCTAAACCTAACCCTAACCCTAACATTTACTCTAACCACTAACCCTAACACTAACCCTAACACTTACCCTAACCCCAACCCTATCCCTTACCCTTACCCTATCCCTAATCCTAACCATAACCCTAACCCTAACCTTACTACTAACACTTACCCTTACCCTAACCCTAACCATAACCCTAACCTTCACCCTAACCCTAACCCTAACCCTAACCCTAACCATTACCCTTACCCTAACCCTAACCCTAACCCTTACTCTTAACTTCACGATAAACCTTACCCTGAATCTAACCCTATCCATTACCCTACCTTAACCCTAACACTTACCCTTACCCTACACCTAACCCTAATCCTAACCCTTTCCCTAATCCTTACTCTTACCTAAAACTAACCCTAACGCTTACCCTAACTCTAACCCTAAACCTAAACCTAACAATTACCCTTACCTTAACACTAACCCTAACCCTAACCCCTAACCCTAACCCTAATCCTAAAGCTTACCCTTACCCTAACCCTAAACCTAACCCTAACCCTAACCCTAACCCCTAACCATAACCATAACCCTAACCCTAACCCTTGCCCTTACCCTAACCCTAACCCTAACTTAACCCTAACCCTAACAAAAACCCTAACAGCAACTCTTACACTAACCCTAACCCAAACCCTAAATCTAACCCAAACCCTAACCCTAACCTTACCCTAACCATAACCCTAACCCGAACGCCTAACCCTAACACTTACCCTAACCCTAACCCCTACCATAACCCTTACCCTCACCCTAACCCTAACCCTTACCCTAACTCTAACCCTAACTCTAACCCTAACCCTAACCCTAACCCTTACCGTAACCCTAACCCTTACCCTAACCCTAACCATAACACTAACCCTAACCCTAACCCTTACCCTTACCCTAACCCTAACCCTAACCCTCACCCTAACCTTAATGATAACCCTAACCCTAACCCTAACCCTAACCCCTATCACTACCCTAACCCTTTCCCTTACCCTAACCCTAAACATAAACCTCACTGTAACCCTACCCCTAACCCTAACCATAACCCTTACCCTTACCGTAACCCTAACCCTAACCCTTACCCTTACCCTACACCTAAACATAACCTTAATGCTAACCCTGAACCTAACCCTAACCCTAACCCTAACCCTTACCACAAACCTAACACTAACCCTAACCCTAACTCTTACCCTAGCCCTAACCCTAACCGGAAACCTAAACCTAACTCTAACCCTAACCCTAACCCTTACCCTTACCATAACCCTAAAACTAATCCTAACCCTAACC
>JANJXV010001330.1:140000-145854 GCA_024803745.1 Megascapheus bottae
TAACCCTAATCCTAACCCTAAACCTAACCCTTACCCTAACCATAACCCTAAACCTAACCCTAACCCTAACCCTTAACCCTACCATATCCCTAAAACTAACACTAACCCTAACCCTAATCCTAACCCTAAACCTAACACTAACCCTAACCCTAACCCTTACCCTTACCCTAACCCTAACCCTAAACCTAACCCTAACCCTAAACCTAACACTAACCTTAACCCTATCCCTAACCCTAACCCTAACCCTTACCCTTACCCTAACCCTAACCCTAAACCTAACTCTAATCCTAACCCTAAACCTAACCCTTACCCTAACCATAACCCTATCCTAACCCTAAACCTAACCCTAACCCTAACCCTAACCTTACCCTAACCCTAACCCTAACCCTAATCCTAACCCTAAACCTAACACTAACCCTAACCCTAAACCTTACCCTTACCCTTACCCTAACCCTAACCCTAAACCTAAACCTAAACCTAACCCTAATCCTAACCCCTAACCCTTACCCTAATCCTAAACCTAACCCCAAACCCTAAACCTAACCCTAACCCTAACACTCACCCTAACCCTAACCCTAACCCTAAACCTTACCCTAAACCTATCCCTAACCCTAACCCTTACTCTTACCCTAACCCTAACCCTAACCTTAACCCCAACCCTAAGCCTAACCCTAAACCTTACCCTTACCCTAACCCTAACCCTTACCCTATCCCTAACCCTAACCCTAACCCTTACCCTAACTCTAAACCTAACCCTAACCCTAACCCTTACCCTATCCCTAAGCCTAACCCTAACCCTTACCCCAACCCTAACCCTAACCCTAACCCTAATCCTAACCCTTACATTATCCCTAACCCTAACCCTAACTCTCACCCTTACCCTAACTCTAAACCTAAACCTAAACCTAACCCTAACTTTTCCCTTTACAGTAATCCTAACCCTAAACCTAACTCTGACCCTAACCCTAACCCTAACCCTTACCCTAACCCTAACCCTAACCCTAACCCTTACCCTTACACTAAACCTATCCCTAACCCTAAACCTAACCCTAACCCTTTCCCTTACCGTAACCCTAACCCTAACCTTAATGCTAACCGTAACCCTAACCGTAACCCTAACCCTTACCCTAACCCTAACACTAACCCTAATCCTTACCCTAACCCTAACCCTTACCCTAACTCTAACCCTAACCCTAACCCTAACCCTTACCCTAACCCTAACCCTAAACCTAAACCTAACCCTAACCATAACCCTAACCCTAACCCTAATCCTAACACTTACCCTTACCCTAACCCTAACCCTAACCCTAACCCTTACCCTTACCCTAACCCTAACCCTAAACCCAACCCTAACCCTAACCCTAAACCTAACCCCTGACCCTAACCCTAACTCTAACCCTTAACCTTACCCTAACCCTAACCCTAACCTTAATGCTAACACTAACCCTAAACTAACCCTTACACTAACCCTCACCCTAACCCTAACCATAACCTTTACCCTAACCCTAACACTAACCCTAACCCTAACCTTTACCCTAACCCTAACCCTAAACCTAACCCCTACCCTAACCCTAACCCTAACCCAAATCCTAAACCTAACACTAACCCTAACCCTAACCCCTAACCCTAACCCTAACCCTAATTCTTACCCTTATCCTAACCTAAAAACTAACCCTAACCGTTACCCTTACCCTAACCCTAACCGTAAATCTATCCCTAACCCTAAACCTTACCCTAACCCCCAATCCTAACCCTAACCCTAAAAATAACTCTAATCCTTACCCTTACCCTAACCCTAAACATAACCTTAATGCTAACCGTAACCCTAACCCTAACCCTAATCCTTAGCCTAACCCTAACCCTAACCCTAACGATTACCCTTTCCCTAACCCTAACCCTAACCCTTACCCTAACTATAACCCTAACCCTTACCCTAACCCTAACCCTAAAACTAACCCTAACCCTATAGATAACCCTTACCCTAATCCTAACCCTAACCCTAACTCTAACCATTGCCCCTACGATAGTCCCAACCCTAAACCTAACCCTTAACGTAACCCTAACCCTTACCCTAAACATATACCTAACATATACCTAACCCTAAACCTAAACCTAACCTTAAACCTAACCCTTGCCCTTACCCTAAACCTAACCGTAAACCTAACCCTAATACTAAACATTACACTTACCCTAACCCTAAATCTAACCCTAACCCTAACCCCTAACCATAACCATAACCCTAACCCTAACCCTAATCCTAACCCTAAACCTAACACTAACCCTAACCCTAAACCTTACCCTTACCCTAACCCTAAACCTAAACCTAAACCTAACCCTAACTCTAACCCCAAACCCTTACCGTAATCCTAACCCTAACCCCAAACCCTAAACCTAACCCTAACCCTAACACTCACGATAACCCTAACCCTAACCCTAACCCTTACCCTAAACCTATCCCTAACCCTAACCCTTACTCTTACCCTAACCCTAACCCTAACCTTAACCCCAAACCTAAGCCTAACCCTAAACCTTACCCTTACCCTAACCCTAAACCTAACCCTTACCCTATCCCTAACCCTAACCCTAACCCTTACCCTAACTCTAAACCTAACCCTAACCCTAACCCTTACCATATCCCTAAGCCTAACCCTAGCCCTTACCCCAACCCTAACCCTAACCCTAACCCTAATCCTAACCCTTACCTTATCCCTAACCCTAACCCTAACTCTCACCCTTACCCTAACTCTAAACCTAACCCTAAACCTAACCCTAACCTTTCCCTTTACAGTAATCCTAACCCTAAACCTAACTCTGACCCTAACCCTAACGCTAACCCTTACCCTAACCCTAAACCTAACCCTATACCTTAGCCTAACCCTAACCCTAACCCTAACCCTTACCCTAACCCTAACCCTAACCCTAACCGTTACCCTTACACTAAACCAATCCCTAACCCTAAACCTAACCCTAACCCTTTCCCTTACCATAACCCTAACCCTAACCTTAATGCTAACCGTAACCCTAACCGTAACCCTAACCCTTACCCTAACCCTAACACTAACCCTAATCCTTACCCTAACCCTAACCCTTACCCTAACTCTAACCCTAACCCTAACCCTAACCCTAACCCTTACCCTAACCCTAACCCTTACCCTAACCCTAACCCTAATCCTAACCCTAACCCTTACCCTTACCCTAAATCTAACCCTAAACTTAATGCTAAACCTAACCGTACTCTAACCCTAATCCTTACCCTAACCCTAACCCTAATCCTTACCCTAAACCTAACCTTAACCCTACCCCTACCCCTAACCCTAACCCTTAACTTTACCCTTACCCTAACCCTAACGATTACCCTTTCCCTAACCCTAACCCTAACCCTAACCCTAACCCTCACCCTAACCTTAATGATAAACCTAACCATAACCCTAACCCCTATCACTAACCCTAACCGTTACCCTAACACTAACACTAACCCTAACCCTTTCCCTTACCCTAACCCTAACCATAAACCTCACCCTAACCCTACCCCTAACCCTAACCCTAACCCTTACCCTTACCGTAAACCTAACCCTAACCCTTACCCTTATCCTAACTCTAACCCTAACCCTAATCCTAACCCTAACCCTTACCCTAACCCTAACCCTTACCCCAAACCTAACACTAACCCTAACCCTAACTCTTACCCTTGCCCTAACCCTAACCGGAAACCTCACCCTAACCCTACCCCTAACCCTAACCCTAACCCTTACCCTTACCATAACCCTAAAACTAATCCTAACCCTAACCCTAAACTTAACCCTAATCCTAACCCTAACCCTTACCCTTATTCTAACCCTAACCGTAAACCTAACCCTAACTCTTACCCTTACCCTTACCCTAACCGTAACCCTAAATCTAACCCTAACCCTAACCTTAACCCTAACCCCTATCCATAACCCTAATCCTAACCCTAACCCTTACCCTTACACTAAATCTAACCCTAAACTTAATGCTAAACCTAACCGTAATCTAACCCTAACCCTAACCCTAACCCTAATCCTTACCCTAAACCTAACCTTAACCCTTAATGCTATCCCTAAGCCTAACACTAACCGTAACCCTAACCGTAACCCTAACCCTTACCCTAACCCTAACACTAAACCTAATCCTTACCCTAACCCTAACCCTAACCCTAACCCTAACCCCTGACCCTAACCCTAACCCTAACCCTTACCCTTACCCTAACCCTAACACTAACTTTAATGCTAACACTTACCCTAAACCTAACCCTTACCCTATCCCTCACCCTAATCCTAACCATAAACTTTACCCTAACCCTTACCCTAACCCTAACCCTAACTCAAAACTTAAACCTAACCCTAACCCTAACCCTAAGAGTAACCCCTAACCATAACCCTAAACCTAACCCTTACCCTTATTCTCACCTCAAAACTTACCCTAACCGTTACTCTACCCTAACCATAACCCTAAACCTATCCCTAACCCTAACCCTAACCCCCAAACCTAACCCTAACCCTAACAATAACTCTAAACCTTACCCTTACCCTAACCCTAACCCTAAGCTTAATGCTAACCCTAACCCTAACCCTAACACTTACACTAACCCTAAACCTAACCCTTAGCCTAACCCTAACACTAACCCTAACATTAACCCTTACCCTTTCCCTAACCCTAACCCCAACCCTAACCCCTACCCTAACCCTAACCCTAACCCTTACCCTAACCCTAACCCTAAACCAAACCCTAACCCTAAACCTAACCCTTACCTAACCCTAAGCCTTACCCTAACCCTATCCCTAACACTAACCCTATCTGTAACCCTAACCCTTACCGTTGCCCTAACCCTAACCCTAACCCTAACCCTATCCTTTACCCTAACCCTAACCCTAATCCTAACCCTATCCCTTACCCTTAACCTAACTTCAAAACAAACCCTACCCCTTACCCTAACACTTTCCCTTACCCTAACCCTAACCCTAAACTTAACCCTAACCCTAACCCTAACCCTAACCCTCACCCTTACCCTAAACCTAACCCTAACCCTAACCCTTACCCCTACCCTAATCCTAAACCTAACCCTAACCGTTACCCTAACCCTAACCCTAACCCTTACCCTAACCATAACCCTAAACCTAAACCTAACCCTAAACCTACCCCTTCCCCTAACCCTAACCCTTACCCTAACCCTATCCCTAAACCTACCCCTAAACCTAACCTTAACCCTAACCCTTACCCTTACCCTAACCCTAACCCTAAAACTAACCCTATCGCTTATCTTAACCCTAAACTTAACCCTAAACCTAACATTTACCCCTACCTTAACCCTAACCCTAACCCAAACCCCTAAACCTAACCCTAATCCTAAACCTTACCCTTACCCTAACCCTAAACCTAACCCTAACCCCTAACCCTAACCCTAACCCTAACCCTAACCCTTACCCTTACCCTAACCCTAACCCTAACTTAACCCTAACACTAACAGTAACACTAACACTAACTCTTACACAAACCCTAACCCTAACCCTAAACTTTACCCTTACCCTAACCCTAACCCTAACCCTAAACCTAACCCTAACCCTAACCCTTACCCTTATCCTGACCATAACCCTAACCCTAACCCTTACCCTAACACTAACCCTAACCCTAACCCTATACCTTACCCTAACACTAACCCTAACCTTAATGATAACCCTAACCCTAACCCTAACCCTTACCCTAACCCTAACCCTAATCCTAATCTTTACCCTAACCCTAAACCTTACCCTTACCCTAAAGCTAAACCTAACCCTAAACCTAACCCTAACCATTACCTTAACCCTAACCCTAACACTAAACCTAATCCTAACCCCTA